>CAWUFW010013178.1:255000-492388 GCA_963921515.1 Calotriton arnoldi
GCGTGCTACTCGCCGAAAAAAGCGCTTCAACACCCCATCAGGGGTAACAAGCACTAAATAAATGCAAAACTTTTTCCCTCTTCTATCCCTCCGCTATCCTTCTGAATCCAAATAACTGACTAACCTATCCACCACTCAAATTACTTTCATATTTCACTATACTAATTCAATCAACAATAATCCTTTATGGGTTCCGGAGTAGCATGCTACTCACCGAAAAAGCACTTCAACACCCCATCAGGGGTAACAAGCACTAAATAAATGCAAAACTTTTTCCCTCTTCTATCCCTCCGCTATCCTTCTGAATCCAAATAACTGACTAACCTATCCACCACTCAAATTACTTTCATATTTCACTATACTAATTCAATCAACAATAATCCTTTATGGGTTCAGGAGTAGCGTGCTACTCACCGAAAAAGCGCTTTGACGCCTCGTCAGGGGTAGTAAGCGCTATATAAATGTAATTACAATTACAATATCTATACACCTCTCTTGTCACTTCCGAAAGCTCCCTCCGACCTCTTCCTTCTTTCCAAGAGTCATGCTTCTCACTTCTGTCGCCTTCAGTTCTCTCTCCTTGCTCCCTTCTGCCCTCCCTCTTTTTCCCTGGGAGCTCCTCTTCCTATGCCATACACCCCTCCCATTTTTGCCTCAGCCCCTTCTTCTTTATCCTGTGTGATCCTTGTTCCCTTACCTATACCCTCATTACTCTCTCAATCCCCTCCCTCATCCCTGTCTACTCCTAGTTCCCCAGTCCACCAACGCATCTCACCTCACACCCACTCTTCCCTCCTGGTAGGACTCAGTATTTATTATTATTTTTTTATTTTCCTAGAAATAAATGCTATTGAAAGCTCCCTTGACTTTAAAATAGTCCTCTTTTAGATTCTATTTCAAATGAAGGTCAGGTTGTAGCTCTCCCTAGTGCTGTGGGTGCAGTAGATCCTGTTCCCATGATTGTGAGGACTCATAGCACACCTATTATGGCTGACTAACCACCCAGCCAATCAATCAATCAATCAACCAGGGGAATTGTAAGCACACTACTCACCCGTGAGGGTCTCAAGGCGCTGGGGGGGGGGTAGCAGCTCCGTTCAGTCGAAGAGCCAGGTCTTGAGTGTCTTCCTGAAGATGTTCAGGGAGGGGGCGCGTCTGATGTCGATCGGTAGCTCGTTCCAGGTCTTGGCCGCGATGTAGGAGAAAGCTCTTTCCCCTGTTCTGGCTCTGCGGATCCGCAGGATTTCGGCGAGGTCGGCGGATCGGAGGTTTCGCTTGGGTGCGTGGAAGGAGATTCTCTTGTTGAGGTATTGGGGTCCTGTGTTGTGAAGGCATTTGTAGGCGTGGGTGAGTATCTTGAAGGTGATTCTCTTTTCTATGGGGAGCCAGTGGAGGTTCCGCAGGTGTTGGGTGATGTGCTCGTGTCAAGGGATGCCGAGGACGAGTCTGGCTGCGGTGTTCTGTATGGTCTGGAGTTTGCGAAGTAGAGACTTGTTGATCCCAGCGTAGAGGGCATTTCCGTAGTCCAGTCTGCTGGTAATGAGTGCGTAGGTGACGGTCTTTCTTGATTTGGGGGGGATCCATTTGAAGGTCTTTCAGAGGATGAGGAGGGTGTTTAAGCAGCTGGAGGCGACGGCATTGATCTGTCGGGTCATGGAGAGGGAGGAGTCGAGTACAATGCCTAGGTTACGGGCGTGGTCAGTGGGGGTGGGAGGGCTGCCGAGGGTGGTGGGCCATCAGGTGTTGTCCCATGCAGAGGGGGAGGGTCCGAGCATGAGGACCTCTGTCTTCTCCGAGTTGATCTTCAGGCAGCTGCTGCTCATCCAGGATGCAACGTCCTTCATTCCTTCCTGGAAGTTGAGCCTGGTGGTGATGGGGTCCTTGCTGAGGGAGAGGATGAGCTGGGTGTCATCGGCGTAGGATACTATGCTAAGTCCGTGCTGTCTGACGATGGCGGCGAGGGGGGCCATGTAGATGTTGAAGAGCGTGGGGCTGAGCGACAATCCTTGGGGTACTCCGCAGTTGATTTCCGTCGGTTTGGAGAGGAAGGGTGGCAGTGTGATTCTTTGGGTTCTGCCGGTGAGGCAGGAGCGGATCCAGTCGAGGGCGGTTCCCTGTATTCCGGCATCGCGGAGTCTGACGGTGAGTGTGCGGTGGGAGAAGATGTTGAACGCTGCAGAGAGGTCGAGTAGGATCAGGGCCGCAGTGTGTCCTTGGTCGAGGAGGGTGCGGATGTCGTCTGTGGGAGCGAGTAGAGGGGTCTCGGTGCTGTGGTTGCTGCGGAATCCGGATTGGGAGGGGTCGAGGATGGAGTTTTCTTTGATGAATCTTGTCAGCTGGGCATTGACGGTCTTCTCAGTGACTTTGGCCGCGAACGTGAGGAAGGAGATGGGTCGGTAGTTCTTGAGGTCTGTGGGATCTGCTGAGTGCTTCTTGAGCAGGGGTCTGACTTCTGCGCGCTTCCAGTCGTCGGGATAGATTCCGGTCTTGAAGGTGGCGTTGATTGTGCGTCGTAGTTCTGGAACGATGGCGGTGGCGGCTCTGTGGAAGATGTGCGGCGGGCAGGGGTCCGTGGGGGCTCCTGAGTGGATGCCTTTCATGGTTGAGGTGGTGTCTTCGGTGGTGACTGGGGTCCAGGAGGAAATGGTGGGCTGGCTGGCGTTGCTGGAGGAGGATGTGGTTTGGGGTTCAGGCGTCTTGTTGTTGAAATTGTCATAGAGGCCCTTGATTTTCAGATGGAAGTAGGATCCGAGCTTGTTGCAGAGGTCCTGGGACAGGGTGATGTCCGTGGTTTCGCTAGGGGGCTTGGTGAATTCCTGGATGATGCTGAAAAGTTCCTTCAAGTTTCTGGAGTTGGCGAGGATCTTGTTTTGGATGAAGGTCCTTTTGGTGGATCTGATGCGTTGGTGGTGTTCTGTCATGGCGTTCTTGTAGGTGATGCAATCTTCAGACATTTTGCTGTTTCTCCAGTTCTTCTTGAGGCGTCTGCAGGTGCGTCTGGATTCTTGGAGATCCGCAGTGAACCAAGTGGCCTTCCTGGGGTGCTGTCTGTCGGGGTTACGTAGAGGTGCGAGCTCGTCTGCACAGTTGGAGATCCATTTGTGGAGTTCATTGGCTGCGAGGTTGGTGTCGGTCGAGGTGGTGGGGGCGTCTCGGTTGAGGGTGGAGTTGAGCTGCTCCTCTGTGACTTTGCTCCAGTTCCTTCGTGTAGGGCACGGTGCAGGTTTGGGCAGTGTGGGTTTGTCGACGCAGAAGTGTACGCAGTGGTGGTCCGTCCATGGGGGTTGCATGGTGTGGCTGAAGTGGATGTTGTTACCTCCTGCGAAGATGGGGTCCAGGGTGTGTCCTGCCTTGTGGGTAGGTGTGGTGACGAGCTGTTTCAGTCCGATGTTGGCGAGGTTGTCCAGGAGGGTGGCGGAGTTGGGGTCGCTGGGGTTGTCGAGGTGGAAGTTCAGGTCTCCGATGAGTATGTAGTCCATGGAGATGATGGCTTGGGGGGCGATGAGGTCGGCGATGGTAGTGGTGAACGGCGCACGAGGTCAGGGGGGTCTGTAGGCGAGGGTGCCGCGAAGTGTGGTTCTAGGGCTGGTCTGGATCTGGAAGTGCAGGTGTTCGGTGGTGGAGAAGGAGTCGCTGGTGGTGGAGGTGGAGAGTCGGAGGGAACTCTTGTGTGCGATGGCGAGTCCTCCCCCTCAGCTGTTGGGGCGGTCCTTCCTCTGGATCTTGTATCCATCAGGGATGGCGGTGGCGATGTCAGGGGCGGAGGAGGCATTTGTCCAGGTTTCTGTGAAGAAGGCGACGTCTGGTGAGAGGGTGTCGAGGAGGTCCCAGATATCTATGGCGTGTCTGTGCAGGGAGCGCACATTGAGGAGGATGCATTTCAAGGCTTCGGTGGTGTTGATGTTCGGTGTGGGGGGGTGGCCGTGGGTGTGCGTGCAGTGGTGAAGATATGGCAGCAGTGATGGCAGGAGAACTGTCCGAGGGTGATGCTCGGCGTGGACCGCTGGCAGTTGTTGCTCCTTCCGGGGTCGAGTGTGAGGAGGGTGGCTGAGTTGTAGCGATGGAAGGTGGGAGATACAGGGTTCCCGGCGCTGGTCGTGGTTGGGTCGCAGACGGGCTTGCCTTTGGCGCGCCAGCGGCGCGGCCGCACAGTGGCCGGCATTAAATAGGGCAGGGGGGAGGGAAGCACAGCTGGGAGGCGGGCGCGAGAATGGCAGGGGGGAGAGGCCCGGGGGAGCAGCGGCGGGAAAAGGGTGGTGAGAACGGGCAGGGAGGAGAAAACGAGGGCACAGGCACAAAAAACAACAAAGGGCAGAAAAAACAGACTCACAGACAAAAACAGGCACAGAAATTACAGTGAAAAAAAACAGTAAAGACAGGAAAAGACACCACAACCAAAAACGGGCACAACAAGGCAGACAAACAGCAGTGGAGCGGCAGAAGAGCAAGGCTCTCCCACTGGAACACCAGGGATGAGGCGCAGGCAGGAGCCTGCGGGTAGAGGAGGGCCTCGAACACCTACCAGGAGAGAGAGGTGTCTGGGGAAGCGGCAGGTGAGGCTATGTCGGAGCTGCTTGGGCGGAGAGCGGGACCCTGGCCAGGAGGTCAGAGGTCCTGCTCATACACCCGAGCAAGGGCCGGCATTAAATAGGGCAGGGGGGAGGGAAGCACAGCTGGAAGGCGGGCGCGAGAATGGAAGGGGGAGGGGCCGCGGCAAAGCAGCTGCGGGAAAAGGGCGGCGAGAACGGGCAGGGAGGAGAAAACGAGGGCACAGGCACAAAAAACAACGAAGGGCAGAAAAAACAGAATCACAGACAAAAATAGGCACAGAAATTACAGTGAAAAAAAACAGTAAAGACAGGGAAAGACACCACAACCAAAAACGGGCACAACAAGGCAGACAAACAGCAGTGGAGCAGCAGAAGAGCAAGGCTCTCCCACTGGACCACCAGGGATGAGGCGCAGGCAGGAGCCTGCGAGTGGAGGAGGCCCTCGAACACCTACCAGGAGAGAGAGGTGTCTGGGGCAGCGGCAGGCGAGGCTACGTCGAAGCTGCTTGGGCGGAGAGCGGGACCCTGGCCAGGAGGTCAGGGCCAGGGGCTAGGGCGCTGTTTTGCTCGCTTCCATTAGGGCCCAGACCCATTGATTTGTCACTGGTAGCCACTCTGGTCCAATTTTTAAGTAATTCGTTTTATGGCAGCCTGCTAATGGGACATTTTGGAAGAAGTAAGGTGCAAAGAGTGCATTGGAAGGATTTTTTCCTATGATTACAAGGTGCAGTCTAATATATAACATCAAATAACGGCTAGCAGGTCTGAATTGAGTATATTTGCTCAATGCAACTTAAAATGCACAACAAAACATCTTCCTAAAACGCACAACTCAAGTTAGCGCCCAGAAACAAGAAACCCCTACACTTTAAAATATAAAGTCCTATTTTTGATCAGTTTTTGCGTTCCTAAAATCTGCTTTCCAGTGGAGTTGCCTAAACACTGCAGCACCTGAACAACTTTGCTAGCTGCTGCTCGCTCCATTTCGAATTTCTTTCTATAGTCCACTTCAATAGCAGGACGTTTTGCTTCACAGAATGTTTAAAAAGAGGCCAAACGAAAAAAAATGACTTCTGTTTGTATGAAAAGGTGAATGATTATCTTATACAGCACGGGATTAGTGCAAGTTTGAGCCTGAAGTCATTCACCAAGTGCGTGGATAAAAAGACAGAATTTATTGTTGACTTACATTTTTCAACGGGGCGTGGGCGGCGCTATCAGTTTGCTGAGGATTTATGAAGAACATCAATTGTTTTACATCCCCTGCCAACTCCTACAGCATGACTACATACCAGGAGCCTCTGTCGCTAGCTAATGAACAGATGAGATTTCCCCTTTTTCAGCAGCTCCAAGCCAGAGAGAGGTGTGTCAATAAGCCAATTAACCCCTCGAAGGAGCTGTGAGTGTATGGAACCGGGTGATTTAAAAGAAAAGAGACATGTGGAGATATGCACAGTCACTCCACTACTCTTCACTGCACATAGTGCTTCATGAGTGACAGGAGCTGGACGGGGATGAAATGCATCCTGTTAAAATGTACGGCTGCTCAAGTTCTCAAGGTTCAAACTGGCAATAGTCACTGTATTAATGATGATAGTTTCCATTTTTGAAAATTGTAGCAACGAAAGAATATTGCATGCACATTTCTAGGAAACCTCAAAAAACCGAAAGAGCCCTCAAACTGTGGCTGTCCGCGGCCCCCACAGGGGCCACCTCAGCAGGGCGGCCATTTAGTGCCATCTTGGCACCACCCACCCGCTCTAGTGCCCAGAGGGGTCTGCGAGCCCTCGGCTGGGCGCCTCCGTGACGTCCTTCCTGTGCGCCGGGGAGGGTGGGTGGGCTTATATGCCTCCCCTGCCCCTCCTGGCGGTCTCTTTTCCCAGCCACGCCGTCTCCCGCCCCTCCTCTTACCCAGCGTCCTGGCTGGGGGTCAGGGTATCTTGAATGTTTTAATGTTTTCCTTTTGTGTTGCAGGCGGAGTTACAGGGCGATCTGGAAGCAGACTGGTACAGTAAGGGTACCTCTGCGGCAGACCGGTACAGTAAGGGTACCTCTGCGCGGCACAGTAGGGGTGCCAGGGCCAAAGACCGGGAGCCTCAGGGCAGGTTCCGGGAAAACCGCGACGGCGCCCCGTTAGTCCTTTGGGTGGTTGGGGGCCTGACCAACCGGGGGTTTGCCCTGCTACGCTCCGCCCTGAAAAGGGCGTGAGTAGAACAGACCAACGTGTCACGTGATCCGGAAGAGGATCGTCTAAGGTAGCACTGACGGGGTGCCCCACAGTGCTGGCTCACCAGGCGGGCGGGGGCAGCATAGGTTGGCACAGCTGCCCCGCCCTTGGATCGCCCGTAAGATAACCCACATATTGCATACTCCTGTATGGAATAAACCTGCAGCAATATTTTCCCACTACAAAGTTGTCTTGTGTATTTATTTATTGCATGCTCAGACAAGGGGGGGAGAGGTTGCCAATAATGGCACTAATCAAACTCAGAAAAAAGTGTACGAGAAACTCACATCGCTTCGTGTTAACCCGCAGAGAAACAGCAAACAACCTAAAGTTAGCTTTTGTTGCTGTTTGTGTCATTTTGTTGGGAGGTCCTTCCACCCTCATGGCTCGCCGCTTCGCAGTTGTCTCCCACTGTCCAAGCGCCTTGAGGCGGAGTTTGAAGTATAGGAACGGTTTGAAGGCTCATTTGTTCTGCTAAGCATGTGTCAAACCGCTCCTAATGGTAGTCCATTTCCAATGCTCCTGTTTATTTGCGCTTGCTCCTTTCCCTGTTCCGGCTCTGTGATTAAATTGATAGGTAATGTGGGCGCTATACATAAAAAATTGATAAAATAAGTACATTTATCAATGCAGCAAGCATAGACACCCGAGAAGTAAGCAAAATTTCAAACTTTAGCACAACTCAGGTTTTCAGTGAGCCTACCACGGAGGCCTTTTCTCCTCTGTGGGGCACTTTGGTGCTACAGAATGGGCCGCAGATGCATGTGCAACCCCGTCTACAATATGGACAGCCGCGGCGCGTGCAGGTAAGGGCGGTGGGGGGGGTTTCGACAGACGATGACGAGGGAAAATTAATTATTTATTTAATTTTCCCTCGTCATCGTCCGTCGAAATACCCCCCCCCCCGGCCCCTCCGCCTCACTGCTCTTACCTGTACAGGCCGCGGCTGAATATGGATTGCACAGCACCAAATATGCATCTAATGTGTACTCATTTGCACTCCGGCACAGGGGCAAGAAATCATTCAGATGGTGCAAAATCAGCGTGCCCCCACAGACGACCCCTTGATAGGAAGTCATGGGAGTCCATGGAACCTCCAGGTGAGTGCAGTCATTTCCCGTCTACAGTGACAGGCGGGTCAGCGGCTACTAACAGAGGATCCAGCATTAACTGAAGCACTGTTCCCAGGGCAGGCTTGAGCTTATGTATTTACTGTAATAGGGCGCTCTTTCCTGGTCTGCACTGAGAGTTCCACCAGGACAATGTGCCTGATCTGTAATACGGACCTGGGTTGATTGGATCATTGACTCAAAGGTGTTGCAACTTTACTCATGGAAAAGATCCGCTTTTGGCCTGTTCCAAAAGGCAACAATAGCTGTTTTGAAACCCGTTGTGGCCTGAGGTATTTCGACTGCTGACTGGAGGCAAATGGTAAATTTTGGGGGGCATAGTTCCTGCTAAGATGTCCTGTTTATTGCCAGAACCAGTCAGTTTTGTGCAGTAATGCTGAAAAGACACTTTTGGAAAATTATACTGTGCATGTGATTTGAGACTAATATAAGCAAGTACTGTTTTAATTCTGTAAGGTTTGGAAGACTCCTTAAAGGGGAGTGGGAGATAATTCCAGTAAGACACTCAGATTTCAGTTGTGATTTAATATCACACACAGTTTTTATTCTTAAAAATGGAGAAAAAAACCCATTAAGAACTGTTGATTGGGTTTCCATGTTGCCAGTCAAGACTTGCTGGCATACCTGCTTAGGTTGTTACAGATAGACAGGAAAGTTCCTGGTGTTCCTGGTGAATCTCAACTATTTGCACATGATCTTGTCTTACAGAGCTAATGATTTCAGTTGAGTATATTGCTACTTCCAACACTAAAAACTTGTGGTTCTTTGGGACCAATGTGCAAAAGAACTTTGTGCTTGCGAACCCTGCGATGTGGAAGATCACAGGTTGGTGACAGCAAAATGGCCTTTTTAATGTGCATTAAACCTATTACTTGGTTATTTGATTTGGTAAAGCCTTTCCGAATCACAAAATGTGGATACCAACTCATTCTGAATGGCAAATTGGAGAGGATGTGAAAGGAGTGACCCACCTAATTGCAATTCAAACTTGTCAAGTTATGCTGAACAGTGTGGCATAATCATTGGCAGTATTATTTCTCAATTTTATCCCATACCAATACTGTCTGGGTAAAAGTTTCACCTCATTAGTACCAGATTAACTCCAGGATACAGCACGTTTGGCTGAGCGGTAACCCACATAAATACCTCTCTACCATACTTATAATGAGGTTTTCTTCAGTGGTAATATTTACCATGCTTTTAAATATGCATTTGAACTCAAGCTGATATATCACAAAGTATCTGCCATTAGCAAGTGTTGATGTCCACTATGGGTTATTTTGCACTGCAACCATTGCAAAGTCATAAGTACTTATATGTGATAATAATCACAGTTCAAAGTGGTATATCGTACAAAACCTATATAAATGTGGTACAAAAAGCAACAAAAATGCCATTAGTTAACCTTTGCAAAGGTCTGCTACTCTTCAGTTCCACATGGTGCACTTTTCTTAGTAACGTTTGATCCCTTCAAGCTATAATCACATTTCTGTTGAACTCTATCAACTATGTAGCAGAGGATGAATTAAGTGGCAAGATTGGCAAGATTGGCAAATGGGTAATTATGCGGAAAGCGCAATAGCAAGAGAAGCACATAATTTCAGTGGCCCTGATTATACTTTAACGTAAAGTCCTAAGTTCCGACTCCATCTTATATAGGCCCTGACCCCATCTTAGTTCATGGAGATCTTTCCTAACCTAAACCAGGGATTTATGTGGATCATTGTCACGTCTGCCTTCTAACACAGATGTTGTCAGATCTTATATTTCTAGGAACTGTGACATTATTAACCCTGGGCGTAGTTCGCGTAGTAGCGCTACGCATAGCTACGCGAAGTGCACTTCGCACTACGCGAGCTACGCGTAGCACTACGCGAACTGCGTAGTGCGGTAGGAAATGCTGTTCGCAATAATTGCACAGTGCCGGATGCTTGTCCGCACTGTGCAATCATTGCAAACGGCATCTTGCACAGTGCAAGAGGTCGTTTTCTGCCGCTCGAGTAGATTTGTACTCGAGCGGCAGTTTTCTCAACGCGGACTGGTAGTTTCTCATAGCGAGCGGTCGCGAGCATACGCGACCACTCGCAATGAGAAACCTGACCTCCCCGCATTGAGAATCTCGCCGGGAGGTTTATTTTCCACGCTCGCGATCGGCAACTTGATGTTGCTGATCGCGAACGAGAAAAAGTCTCGCCGGGATGTCATTTTGCTCGCTCGCGGTCGCCAACTTGACGTTGAGGACTGCGAGCAAGCAAAAAATACCCGCTACGCTACGCGTTTTTGCACTGTGCTACGTGCAATTCGCGTAGCGCGTAGTTGTGCAAACTACGCGAGCGTAGCATAGTTTTCCGCCCAGGCCTAGACATTATCAAGTTCTTCAATTAATGACATAGATACAACATCTAGGACAACATTCGTCTGTGCCAAATGTCTCCTCCTCACCAGGTCAAGATTAATAACACATGCAGGCATATAATCAGAGTAATGTAGTCTGAATTGACCTACTTTTGCCTTATATGTTCACCTGGGACGCATACCCTGATATGCATATTCTCTGTCAAACATTCCAATTTCTGATAAGATTCAATATATAAGGACTGCCGTTGCTCACTTGGGTGAGAGGTCCTTCACCTAGATTACCACCTGAGATTCTGCCAGAGATGGTCTCACCCGCTCACACCTTGCTTGCTGCTCTTTTGATAATATTCTGTGTAGTTGTTTTAGATGCACTGAGAAACAGATTATTCCTGTAGTAACAAAAACTTCGGATGTAAAAGTGTTAATTTTACTTAGTACAATATGTGTGATACTGTGAATAACGAAATTAGGTTTGTTGCTGTTTCCACATGCCCTTGATCCCTTTATGGGAATGTTAGTAACCCAAAAGCAATATTTCTATGCTGGGCAAATATGTTAGAGGTAATTGAAACTAAAGATGTCAAAGGGTTTTGGAAACTGGTCCAAGAAAGTGCGGGGAGAAAAATAGGATCCCTAGTTTGTATGGTCCCTGAAGATGACTGGGTGGGTTACCTGGAAGAAATATATGGGAAATGGCCAATACAAGAAGATGCAAGTACATTAGCATGGACACGGGTGAGGGATGACATAAAAGAATATTTTACTTTCAGTCACGTAAAGGAAATTATAGCAAGTTTGAACCTTACTCGTGCGGCAGACCCAGATAATCTGCCGGCAGTGATAATAAAAACTAGACCCGAGTGGTGGGCAGAGTTTTTCGCAAGGATGTTCCAGGTGATTTTGGAGACCGGGATCGTACCAGAAAATTGGAGGGGTGCAATTATAAGACCAATTCATAAAAAGGGCGATCTAAAAACACCAAAGAATTATAGGTTAATAAATCTCCTGGATATAGGGGAAAAGGTTTTTGCGAAAGCTGTTTTAGGTTCACTTAAAGACTGGGCTGAAGGAAATCAGATTATACCCCCGGAACAGGGGGGTTTTAAAGCGGGACATTCCACAATTGACCATTGCTGTGGTCTCTGGTCCATAGTGCGGAAATCGATTGAACAGAGGGGAAGCCTGTTCTGTTGTTTTGTGGACTTCCGCGCAGCTTTCGATCTGGTGGACCGGGAGCTGCTGTGGGAGGCTTTAATCAGATATGGCATCCCAAAGGATTTGTTAAGTTTGATACAAATTCTCCATACAAATAACTGGGCCCAGATAATTTTAGATACAGACGGAAGTTTATCTGGAAGGATTGAGATTGGTAATGGGTTGCGGCAGGGTTGTGTACTTGCCCCTTGCTGTTCTCTCTGTTTTTAGCAGACTTGCCGTTAACATTAGGAAATGTAAATGGGGCAAGCCCGAAACAAGATGGAAAGCACATTGCATGCCTGCTTTATGCGGATGATCTAGTGATTATGGATCAAACTGAAATTGGCCTGCAAAGGAAGTTAAACATGTTTAATGTTTATTGCCGAACGAAAAAACTTGTTGTTAATATGGACAAGACTAAGATCTTGTCCATATTATGAGCTTTGGTCGAAGGAAAGTCGGGTTTACATGGTTCTTGGGGGCTGAGAAGCTAGAAAAGGTCACAGAATATAGGTATCTGGGAATGTGGTTTGAAAGAAGTCTGAAATGGCATACCCACCTAGATGCTCTAAAATTGAGAACATCAGCATCGGTCAGTGGACTGAAAAAATTTAATAAAGCGTATGGTGCGATGTCTGATAGACCGGTTCTAAAAGCTTATGCAGCCATGGTACCCCCGCAATTTTTGTATGGCGCAGAATTGCTATACTTAAGCGGCAAAGAGGGTTGGGATGTCGAGGAAGGTAAAACTCTAAAAACCTATTCTCACTCCCTATGTCGGCAATGGTTCAGGCTGCAAGACTTGAATTGGGATTGACCTCATGGGGTATTTTAGCTGGTATGGCCCTACTTCGTTTTGGCAACGTCTAGGAACAGGCGAGAACTCTAAAATATCACATTGGTGTAAAAATGAAATTCAGAATAGTGAATTAAAGTGGGCAAGAGAGATTAGAGCTATTATGACAAAGCTGTGTTGTCTGTTGAAGGTTAAACTGTGCCCCATTACTTATCTGATCAATGTTGACAAGAAGGGACTTAGGACGCAAGGGAAAGAAATTTCGCAGGTACAGGACCACAATTACCTCCTGAATAAAATCTCAGTACATTTTATGGTTACCACTTGGAAAAACGAACAATGCTTCCCCTATGTTGACAGGTTACCCGACTATCAATTACGAAGAGAGGTTTTAAGGGTAAGAATGGGGGTGAACCCTTGTTATGTAAATAATGGGGTGAAAAGCTCTATGATTGACAAGAAGGGAAGATGCACTTGTACTTTGGGCACCCCATGTGATTTATTACATATATTAATGGACTGTCAGAAGTTTCTCGATATTCGAATATTGTTTTTAAGACCGATTTTTAAGAAATATGATATTAAAAATAGGGCCCAGGCTGTAATTTTAGTGACAGAAATGAGCTACTTAGATATAGCTGTTGCCATTGGTAAATTTATGCAAAGAGTTAAGGCACGTTTTAATTTGCATTAGTACAATAATACACCTTGGTGCAGCTGTTGGAGGGATTTTATAACGATGTGTGTTTTAAGATGTGTTTTAGTTGTTTTTAATATGTATATGTAATGTTTGAGGACCAATTGGTCCAAATAATCTTGAATTAACTAAAAAAAAATATATATATTTCTATGTCAATTACACATTGAATATTGCTTTGCAGGGCAACAACTTGTCTTTCACATTGATCACTGGTGCATTGAACCAAGTTCACCCGTATCGCACGTAGTTGGGACACACCTTGTAGAGTTACACCAAAGTCATAATTTACACAACAACTTTTCTATGACAGCTTTTCATAACTCCATAACTATCTGTTTCTCGCTCAGGTGGAGTTTCCCAACTTGTGATGAACTGTTCTCCAGCAAGTGTTTTGTTCCTGAATTCTGGCTTGATGCAGTAAACTATGACGCTTACAGGTGTGCCTTCTGATACTGTCTCCAAGATAACCTTCTTCTAGATTACAGTAGGGCTTCACCATTGTCTAGTTTTCTTTCACACTGTCTCTTACTCCCTGAGACTCTTACAGACTCTCATGACGTTAAATATTTTCTGGCTTGCCAAAATGTCTCTGATTCCAAGCCTGTAAAGTGCACAATATCTCTTTATGCCTAAATGTTTGATGCCAAATTTCACAATGTCTCTCAACTAACGAATGTGTCACAATATCTAAAGCCATATTACACAATGTCTGTCTACCTCTAAATGAGCCCTACCCTTCCTTTGTGCTTCTTTCTCTTTCAGGATCCGATAAGGTATGAAGATTGCTGCTTGGCCAAGGATTTGCTCATCGGAATACTTGGGTTTCCTATTCTGCTACAACACTCATGTATGTAGCTGAAGTATCACCAGAACCTGCCACTACATCCAGTACTGGTATTCTCTACCCAAATGCTCAGACATTTTGGTGGGGATTTAATAGCAACCTCTTTACAAAAGCCATGAAGAAGCCTCACAAGAGGACAATTTTCTAATGAGATGTTTGTTCATTGCTGCTACTGGCAGAGTGTGTGAATCCAAACAATGCTGCATTTGTGATACAATAATGGTTCAGATGTCCTTCTACTTGTTCTAATGCTTTTTCCTGTCTTTGTGTGCTGGGTTCTTGGTTGTGGGTGATCAGTCATTGAAAACCAGGATCGCCCTTTCCAGCTAAATCACTAGGTCACTCTACTGCATCTGGAAGGAGACTCTTGCTTAACTGGTACATACATTGTTTATAGAAGCCACTATACATACACTATAGGCGTATACTATATGTCACAAATAAGTTATGTTTGTATGTTTGTGTTGTGTATACATTAACTATTGCATGTGTAATCATACATACTCCTATTAGCCATCCCACAAACACATCAAACAAGCAAACAGGCACACCATCAGTTACACACCGACTGACAATACGCACAGATGCACCATTGCACACACACATATCCCATCACATCCACCACACCATCACACAGTGCCACCCACATATTTACCCACCCACTAATATACACACAATCAACCACCCTTAATCACAGGCCCACTTTTCCACCGATCCACTCACTCACCCACTTAACTCCCATTCCATCACTTACTCGTCCATTCACTTATTAGTTCTTTCGCTGGGTTCATGTGATGATGTGTGTGAACTAAAGTGTGATAATGTGTGTTAGTTTGAAGGGATATTCTTTGGTGTCATGGTATGTGGTTTGGTGTGATGAGGTTGTATCCATCCACCCACATTCCATATACATTCATCCATTGCACTCTATGATATATGCTCTCACCAACAGATTTACCAACCCTGCCATTTACTCACCCACTCACTTGGTCATCCATCATGAGTATATGAGCCATATACTCATTCATCGATTGAGGCATCCACACTCCCACTAAAAGGACACAGTCTGATACCCACTGATCCACCAATCCAGTTCCTCATAATTCTCTAACCCAAATACTCACCCGCCCACTCGCTTTTCCATTCTCAACCTCGCTCATCCACACAACTACTCAGACTTACACGTCCATCGATACACTAATTTATCTACCCACTTACACACCATTAATGAACTCTGCTTTTAATCACCCATTATCCAGCCATCCAATCTTGTTTACTCATATTACACCAGCTCCCTTACTGATATTTTCTCTTCATTTGGTTCATGTGTATGTCCAGGAAACTCAAATCTTTTTCATTTTCCTACTTTAAAATCCACCTTCAGTCACATGTGTCAGGCTTTGTCACTGACATAGGACAGAGGATGGCTCATGCATCACTAATGTGAAACTCTTCAAAAATTCGGGTCCTGTGTTTCCTCCTCCCTCATCAGCTACAACTGACATGGGTGGGGAAGACGCATGTGTGGAGGTTGATTACTTCCCACTGTTATAGATGGTATTTGCTGATGTATGTGACAATACCCCTGTACAAATAAATGGCAATAAAGAGCTATTCAAAAAAGAAATGCAATCATCATTGATGGGTCATTTAGAGATCTGTGTTCGTCCAAGGGCAAGCGTAAAACGTCTCCACTATCTCTTTGAATCCTGGTGCAGCCAAAGCGGTGATGCCGGTGCATAGAGATGTGAGCCTCTTTTGGCTCGCAAGTAACGAGCCCAGCAGATCTTAGCAACTTTATAGATCCAATGTATGGAGTACCCCAGGAGTCATCTGCTAGGAGCCACTCCACTATGTTATTATGCCCTCATACCTGGGGAAGAGTGGGGACCTTGGGGTTTCCCAGGGTCTGTAACCACTTCATGGGCCACTGCAGTTTGGCGGCTGCGTAGTACCATTCCTAATTAGAGGACCCACAGGCCAGGCCCCACAGCGTCCCGCGGGGCTAATCACAACGTCCTCCGGGGCTCTCTCCTCCTTGGCCTGCAAGGCCTCTCCCCACTTCACCTCATGGACTGCCCTGGAGGCTGCCAGCCAGCCGCACAACCTGCGCCGATGGCAGTGCCTCTGGAATCAGGCATGAATCTGTCGCTCACCACCGGCAGCGGCACAGACTGGGCCACTCCCCTGTCTTTTCTGCTGCCATCCTTGGAGTCGCTTCTCAGCAGCTCTCACTCTGCCAAGCCGAGCTGTCGCCCGGATCGTTGTCTTGTTGTACTGGTCATCAGCCACAAACCTGTGCTTCTGCAGAGCCGTGGACTGCACGCTGCAGCAGGGCTCTGTTTTTTAATGGTCTGCTAGGAGGAGAGGTGGTTTAAGCCAAGATATATGGAAGGGGCCTGGTAGGCCCCACAGGACCTTAGCGCAGCATGTCTGTACTCGCCACTTTCTTGGCCATTCCCTCAATAATGATTACATGGCTATTGATTCCAGCAGTGCTTAATTTGTAAAAAAATAAGTGCTGGGGCCCTTCTCGGAAGACCACTGCAGCCTGCACCACCCATACCCAGCCAGTGCTGCCAATGGCAGTACCAACATATCACCTAACCATCGCACTACTACGAGTGAAGCAATTCAGACTATTTCAGGTCACACAAGGCTTTATTAATGGCGTGAAAGACTGGTATTATTCATTTTTAATGTATATGGACTTAATAAACACAGTTGTTTTACTCATCTCAAAATTAAAAAGACAGCACCACCATGTGGTGGACTGTCACTAGAGCCGGTCTGACAATTAAGTGCCTGTGCCGAGCACCGGAAACCACCTGCACAAATTAAGCACTGGATTCCAGTGCTAAGATGGTGCATTTTAACCTGTTGTTATTGGTCTTTTAGTATGGTAATAACTTGACCAAGCTAATATGCTGGCCTTATATTTTGATGTGGTGGCCCTCTGACAAACCCAATAGGCCTGTGTTATTTAGAATCCCCCCCCCATATTATGATGTTCTAGCTGCCATAGATGAGGAAGTGCTGTGATTTTGTGGGTCATTACCTAGTAGGGGTCAAATGTGATTTCAGAATGTCACCAAAGGTATTTTCCCTCTACCCGATTTATATATTTGTAACTTTGCACATAGTATTTAGTAATGTGTGTATAATAAATATACTTTTTCTTTTTCAAAGAAAAAGCACTGATTGAACAATCATTTATTGAGTGTTTCTATTGCATATCAGCAACCACATCCACTTCCCTGAGTAGACCTTGGATTGCTCTGCTTCGCTGCCCTGAGGGAGTCAAGTGCTAAAATGGGGTACTTGGTTCCCATTAAGGGGACAATTGTGGACATATTACTTGTGCAGGCATCATATCCTGCACATCTAATAACCCCATTTCTCACAGCGAGAATCAGAGTGATTGAGAAGGAGGGAGTGAAAGCAGGAGTGAGAGCAGGTCAGTGTTTGTGACTGAGAAAGTATGAGTAAATTAAAGTAAGAATGGATGTTTTAGAATTAGCAAGTGAGAGTAGGAAAGAGTGCAAGAGAGTGAGTGAGAATGAGTGTGAGTGAGTGAATGTAAGTGAGGGTGAATGAGAAGGTGGTATCATGCTTGTGAGTATTTCTTTGGCCCTGTCATACTAAAGGTCATTCTTGGTTTATAGAGGCACCCATAGCAAAATAATTGTGCTGGCATCCTCGAAGCACTTCTTAACATGGAAGGCATCTGTGACAAAGTACTGCCATAATAGAAGTAATACTTGGCATATGAGATACTCATGGCAAAAGTGTGGTGCTGGCATAATAGGGGTGTAGGACTTGGCCCTTTTGCAGGGTCATCCCTGAACATTTTACCTTCCTCCTGATATTTTTTCTGACCTGGTGTTGGTGGTTTTAGGACTCTGGGCACTTTATCACTGCTGTCCAGTGTAAAGTGCATGTGCTCTCTATGGTAAAACGTGGTAAGATTGGTCTACACCTGTTTGGCTAATTTAATTTACCTCTCAGTCCCCAGTAATGTGGTTTCTCATAAACCCGGGGCCAGTAAATTAAATGTTACTGGTGGGCTTGCAGCGCTGATTGCGCTACCCACCAAAGTAGCCTTTCAAACCTGTCTCTGGCCTCTGCCATTGCAGGGCCTGCGCGTGCAGTTTACTGCCGCTGTGACGTGGCACATAAAGTGGTTGCCACGTCGGTGACTCCCCTTTACTACATATCAGTCACCCCTAAGGTAGACCCTAGCTAGCCCTATGGGCAAGGCGTGGTGTAGGTAAAAGGTAGGACATGTGCCTTAACTGTGTGGCATGTCCTGGTAGTGACAAAAAGCCATTTTGGTTTCTCACTACTGTGAGGCTGCCCTCTCATAGGAATGCATTGGGGATTCCCTGATATGGGTGTCAGTGGTAATTCCTGATATGAGAGGAGCAGCGTGGTCAGGTTTGGTATGTTTGGAATAGTGGTAATAAATGCTGCGTAATGGTGTGCGCAGATTTATTATCACTATTTTAGAAATGCCACTTTTAGAGGTTGGCATTTCTGTGTGCTATATGTCTGTGTGCCTGCCTGATGTGTATTGCATGTCTGGCTCTGGAGTGGCAGGGGCTGAAAGAGTCTGCGCTAGGCTGAATAGGGAGATCTGCAATTGAAGTAGTGAGAGGAGTAGCCCCTGACCCTGAATAGGTCTGTGCCTGCCTTGTACAATGCTGGCTCCGCCCCCCTGTGGTGTGTCTGGGGCCAGGACCTACACTATCAATGGGGACTGTTGTGCACTTGTTAAGTGCCCCCCAGAACTGGTTGGAATTGGGTCCCAAGCCCTGTGCCAGGGCAGAACAAAGAGGACATGAAGTATAAGTATTGGGGCTGTGACCCCATGTAAAGAGTGCTGCTTGGTGCTACTGGCAGCCGGTAGGCTGCTGGACTGCCAGGAGGAACCGCCATCTGGGGCTCCCTACTTGTGGGAGTGAAGCTGCTGCCCTGCGGAAGAGCCCTGGTGTGCTGGCCTGCCTGGGCTTATTGAGCTGCATGGCGAGGGCTAGGCACCCTTGCCCTGGGAAGAGTATGCCAGGTCTTTTGTGCTGTAGACCGGCTGGATGCTGCTGGGGTCGCCAGTAGCAGCGTGGAGAAGTGCTGCCTGTTGTCTGGTGGTATCTGCCGGGGTGAGACCGGCCGAGCACTGTGGGCTCTGTTCCTTGCCCTGGACGTGGGCTCATGGGCACCAGCGCATGCTGAGCGCTTCGATTTTCATGGAACTAGGGCCGCAGTGGAAGCGCGTGGTGAGCGCTGTTGCCACAGTCATTTGTAGTGCCAGAAAAGAGGGGGCCCGACGGAGACTTCGCTCCGTGAAATCCTAAGAACAGGAAGTCAGGCGGAGACTTAGTCTGACTGTGGGCGCTGCACCCGGAATGGTGTGGAGAGCCCCGCGGGCTGCTGCAAGTCTGAGGAAGGTGGGCTCCAACTTTGCCTGCAGAGTGCCTGACACGCACTCCAGCGTTGCATTTCTTTTTGTATTCCTGAGCCCAGGGAGAAGGGCTCCAGCTCCGCTTGTTCCGAGCAAGCCGGCCGGAAGTCAGGCAAGAGAGCCTGGCCTGGGGCGTGGCCAGAGACAGGAAAAGAGCATGGAGGCCGGAGGGGAAGTCAGGCAACCTTGTGCCTGGTTCCAGACGGGGCTCCCCTTGTGACGAGGAGAGCCCGCGTATGGCAGCCGGTCGTCCCTCGCGGAGGAGACCAGAAGCTCCGGTGAGTGGGGCTTGCAGGGGAGCACTAACACAAGGTCCCTGGGAAAGGAGCCCCGGGACAGAGGGGCTCCCAAGGCATTGTTGGTGCCTAAGTGTTGGGTGCCTGATTTCTGCACAACGAGAAGCCCCGGTGAGTGGGGCAGGCAAGGCACACTATTGGTGCCGATTTTTCACAGCTGTACCGCCCGATCGCGGCAGCTGCAAAGTGGGGGGCATGTTAGTCTCATAAGGAGACACGGGTGAGCTGCACCCTCGCCCCCATTTTGTATACAGGCCTGTTGGGGCCTGTACCCTGCTGCAGTGGCAGCCTGGTGGCAGACGGAAGCCACAGATTCCTAGAGCCCTGACTTTTGATGGACATAGGGCATTGCGGGGAAGTCCCAGACGGCCCCCCCGAGAAAGGCCAGTTGGCCTGTGAGCACCTGGTGCGCTGGTAGGGCGCAAGGCCCTAAGGTGATGAATGCACCTGGGGAGTGTTACTGAGGTGCATTGCTAATATGATTTATGCATACTGTGATTTATGCCTAATGTGATTTATGCAAAGTTGTTTACTACTTACCTATGCTGATGGTTCCGACAGTGGCCCAATTGGCCCTGTCCTGTATATAATCCCCTGTGAAGTGTAACCTAGTGCCAGGTGGCACAGTGTACATTTGTGATTATGATCTAATGTGTTTTATGAATAATACAAAGGCTATTTTTCATATAACCTTGTGTGGAGTTTCTTTTGTGGTGTGCCTAGTGTGTCACTGCTGTGTGTGTGTGTTGCGCAAACGCTTTTCACATTGCCTCTGGGATAAGCCTGACTGCTCGTGCCAAGCTACCAAGGGGGTGAGCAGGGGTTATCTTCAGTGTGTAACTCCCTTGCCCTGACTAGAGTGGTGGTTTCTGCCTGGCTTAGGCGCTTGCCCTAGCCAACCAGAAATCCCATTTCTAACAAGGGGTAATTCTTAACTAATGGGGCACCTATGGAAAAATGTTGGCACTGGAATACTTGAGGAAATTTTTGGCATGGGGTGCCCACAACAAAATACTGATGCTGGCACATTGGAGGTAATTCTTGGCACAGGGGAGAACAACTGTGATACAGAAGGGGGTCACTCGTGACACAATGCTTACCCTAACATACTAGAATCAAATTTTGACATAAAAGTCACTCATGGCATAGGGATGATATTATTGGTGAAATTCTGGGACTGACAAATTGAATGTATTGGTGGCATAAGGCGGCACCAATTGCATGTGGCACTCATGACAAAATGCTGGCCTTTGCACAATGGAGGTAATTTTTTACATTTTGGGGCATTCATAGAACATTTTGAAAATAGGGGGTCAACTACTGGTGAAGTCAGGTTTCATCTGCTTGGCACTCAATGAAAGAATGTGTATATTTAACGAGTACCCTTTCATAGCCCACGACCTTTTAGAAAATGTATGTGAAAAGTTTGTTTTAAAATACACTATTTGATCCCATTTGTTTACAAAAGAGTTTCAGCCAACGAACCCTCTCTGAGCCCTTCTAGAAGAGATCTTGCTCACTGCCTTTGCTCGTTCTATACAATTTAGGGCAAGTACTGTATTACACCCAACCACTTTCAAAGATCACGTCAACCCCCTCAAAGGGTTTGATATCACTTCCACTGCCCCTGACATTTTGTTTAATCGACGTCCATGAGGCATTGTCTGTTGCACGGTTTTGGGCTGAGTGGTGTCTTAATTACTTGAAGAGCTGGAACAGGGTTTGTTACCACCTTAAAGAGTGGTAAAATATTGCCACTGGAACTTTCAAGAAACGTGCTGCTTTTGGATAGAAATGTAACTTCATTTGTTGACATTTTTTAAGCAACTATAGTGCACAAAACGCAATACAATAATGAAACCAAAGCATACTAGCAACTAAAAAACACAATGAAAACAGAATGCAACTCAATAATAACAGTACAGCACAACAACACAATGCAGCAAATTAACATAAAAATACATCAGCATAACAAGTAGCACAAAACGTAGCTATAGAACAAAATTCAAAATAATGACACAAAACAACAACACACCAACACAACAATAGAGTAGAACAACTTTAAAAACATCACACTACGATACAGCACAAAAAGAGGACAATGCCATAGCACAAAACTGCAGACTAATAACACAACCGAACAGTACGACACAAATACACCAAAACAATGTAGCACTAAACAGAATAGCACACGCATATACAACAGATTAACACAGAAGACAAAACCACAACTACAAAGAAACACAATAGCATCACAGAACAGCACAGAAGACGAAAACATAACCTAGCACAACCGAGTTGCACATTTGTGATATGATGAGTTGTTTTGTGTTGATGTATTGTTGAATTGTTGTGTTAGTGTTGTGAGATGGTATGTTGTGCTCCAGTGGCATGTTGTATTGCCGAATTGTCTTTTTGTGTTGTCATTGTTGTCATGTGTTATAGTCTGTAGCATTTTTGGGTGCATTGCATTTTATTGTTGAGTTCTATGTTTTGCTATTGTTGGCTTGGTATGTTGGAGCTTTTATGCGATATTGCACCCAGTGGGGTGTGCTATTTTTTTATGGTTTTGTGTTAAGGAGGTGCTGTCCCTCAAATGCAGTCCAGTGGCGTAACAAAACTTGAGGGGGGCCCCCCTGCAAGGTACATGGAGGGGGCTCCCTCCAGAGTTAATCAGGATCTCTCAGGTCAGGGTACTGTGCTGAGGGGGCCCCCGCACTGCAGGGGTGCGGGGGCCTATGCTACATCACTGATGCAGTCTGCCTGCTTAAATATGCACAAACATTCTTGTCACACATTACCACCTCGACAAGTTTGCTTTCATAATATAGCTGTGAAAGTTGTTTGCACCGAACACTACCTGCCTTACCAACAAGGACCGTAACTGCGTGAGCCAAAAATGCTTTATGATGCGGTCCTGGTGACCAGGAAGGTGGAAAGATGCAATTACCATATGTTTAGTGTAATGCACTGTCACCGAAAGAACTCTCAACGCTGTGCCATTAAATGCTGCATGCGGTGGAATCTAGAGCTCCAGATGAGGATGAGTCTATGGCGCTCATGACAACACAAAGAAATAAATCAGTGTAGTTAAGCAACAATGTCATCTGTGCACTGCTTTGTGTGAGCTGGCCTTTGGGCCATCATTCATGATATAACTCACTCCTCCCCTTCCACACAGCTGCTGCGCACTGCTTGGGAGAACAAAGTTATCAATTGTTCCATTGGTTCTTGTGATCTAGGAGAGGATGCAGAGATCAAAGAAACAATTTAGGGAAAATTGTGCGTCGCCTGCTTGTGATGGCCTAATTATTCCAGGAATCCAGATCTGTTGCTTCCCTATAGATGTGGTCACTATAGGAAAAACGCAGTTTCTTCTTCAGTGAATGGATTGTGCACATCTCTGTCGAGAATGTCCATCCATTGATTGTCAGTCCTGTTTTGCTTTGGACACTGCTTTATGGCAGCAAAGGATGCTTCAATCGCTAACCAATCATAGTTGAAATAACTCATCCGTGCTCCCTTCTGGAAGTACTCAGTGGACTTCCTTTGCAGAAGGAAGGAAAGCAGAGGTGCTCTAATTGGCTGACTAAGCAGAAAGCATCTAATGAGAGTTATTAGTTCTTGCTTTCTGTACATCCTTTGTGCAGATATGCCCAGAGACTATGGGAACGTCTCTGTTAGGGCAGCTAAATAATGCTGTCCGGCCCCTGAGGCATATTATTGGTTACAAGCATATCACACAGAGTCCCAGGGCCTGATGTGGTTTCATTGAGTCATATTAGATGGAGGTTATCAACTTTAGTGTGGGATGTATTGCCTGGAGGCAGCCTGAAGCCTGGGAGCTGGTCCTTCGCAGGTTTGACCTTCACCTCAGGGATCCAAATAGTGCTTCCTGCACAAGTTCAAGATGGGCAAGTCTAACTTAACCAGACATTTACTCCAGACACATTTATCTGCACCTAGACTTCTGAAACTCCTTCAGCACTGGGACAATGCCTGGTTTCATGTTTTTTTCCCTCCAAAATCTGAAGCTATTTGCCTCTGGCTGCTTCATTTTATTGACGGTTTTTATTAATTAATGTCTCATTCAGCAAAGTGTTGCACTTCCCTTAACTAGGAAGAAGTTAGTATTCCAAGAATACTTTCAAGGAGCAATTGGCTCTTATGCAGAGCCAGCTCACTATGTGCTACATTAGTAGCTAAACAGTATCAAAATAAATACAAGTACGGTGGTGACGAGTTCTATTTAAATGTGTGAACTTCTGATTCCAACCCATGACTATAAGATTATTTTGCAAAAAGGTATGGGACTGTTGAGCCAAGATGGCTGTCTACATGTTGTATTCCCTGCTGCCTCGGCATTCCATGCCAAGTAAACCCCCCCCCCCACACCCCCAAAACCTTTAATATTGCTTCGTTGTGCTCCACTGCATAATTTGGTATACTGCATGACATTCAATGAGCTATCCATGACATACAAAATACTACTACCAGGGTTTATGTCAGAGCACCCTTAGAGGGCAAACATCACAGGTCCCTGGGATGTTTGACACCACTCACAGGGCCCAAGACCTCAAGATCGACTACAACTGATGAACAAGGGACATAAAACACACTCAACAAACTCTCAGGGAAAGTTGAGACTCCGGTAAAACAGATCAACCACTTTTGGTCAGTTCTTGAAAGCAAATTAAGAATAAGGAGGCTGAATGTACTTAAAGAAGAGAAGGTTCGAGACAAGAAGAGATCTACAACTGACGAAAAGTATTAAGAGGCAACCTAAGGTGTGTCAAAAGAGTGTACATTCCAGAATGAAAGCCTAAAAATGACTCTATGGTCAGATAAGTTTCCAATGAAGGAAACGTATCCGAAACTCGATGGAGGAGTGTTTGTGTGGCACCCAAGAACTCAGGTCTTAAGATCAAACTGGACCCTATGCCTCCATTCACCACATCACCTTTTGTGAATATTGTTCAGTGTAAAATCCTTCTGTACTAAGTCTCTCATTTTCCTGCTCTATTATTGCAACTCCCAGAACGTCATACAAGCAAGAATCAATTGTTTCATGAAACTGTTTCACGGGGCTCTTAGAGACTCAGGTTGATAGATTTTATTTTAGGATATTCTCTTGTGATTTCGACTCAGTTTTTGTTTATTGCTGAGTAAATATTCTTTTATTTGCTACAATATCATTTAAAATTCACTCAAAGCCTCTTGATGATAGATTGTCACTTTTTTATCTGATTTATAAAAGGGTTAAGCAGCTGGAAGTAAAATACTTGAAGCTTCAATTTGATGCTCTTCATCTGTGTTAAACAGAGAGACTTATCACACGGGGCCCTTTCATTCTATCTACCTGCAACTTCTTTCAAAAGAATTTGGCCTCATCAAATTTAATCGAATTCCCGCTTTATGTCAGGACAGCAAGAATTGACCAACTAGTGGTTAAGATCAACATTGACTGTGTATCTGGAATACCTTTGTACGTCTGTCAATGTGTTAAAGCTGACATAAGAGTTGTTTTGTTAAATTATACTAACATAGATCGTCAATGGTTGAAATGTGTAATATGTGCATCCTAAATCCCTTTATAGATTCACGGTCCGATTTAGAGTTTGCTGGATGGGGTACTCCGTCACAAACTTGACGGATAAAAAATCTGCTGTATTACAAGTATTATATCCTATGTCACTTCTAATAAGGCAGATGTGATATCCGTCATGTTTGTGACATCCGCCAAACTCTAGCTTAGGACCATAGTACGCTAATATGTGCGTCGTTGAGCAGATTTTCAATTATCATTAGTCTACCAAGAGCTAATCCATGTAGATTGTTCACATCATCCTCGCCAAAGAAATTTCTTAATAGGATCCTAGAGTTCTATGGTCTTTCGGCACTGGTCATTGTAGCACAGAATATATCACCAGCACACATAGTTGCATTCTAAATAGGAAATTTATCTTGGTTGAACTTAATGTTAAATAAGTACTCCCAGTTCAGAGTGCAATACCTCTATTCTATATGAGTTAAAACAATTCTCCAACATTTATGTGAAAGTTCTTTAAGAGCTGTAAAATGGTTCATGTCGCAGTGGTCAACACCATTAAGACTAATGGAATCAGACTTAAACACATTTATAAAAGCAACCAAGGGAATGCATCAGTACATCAATTGATATACCAACTAGATGGAAATACAGCCATGACTTTTCTTTATTACAGTAACTTTGGGCCTGATTTACGGTTCGTAGGACGGGTTACACCATGACAAACATGACAAATATCCTGTTTGCCTTATTACATGTGCATTATATGGCACTTGTAATAAGGTGGATGGGGTATCTGTCACATTTGTGGCAAGTAACCTGCCAGCCAAACTTTAAATCAGTCCCTGTAGGTCCATTTCAATTTCTAGACTTCGAGAAACAAATCTTAAAGTATTTAAATTCCTGTAACTCCTTTAGCAGTGCTTTGATAATACACCACTGTGATTTTTGATTATTATCAAAGATAAATACTTCTGACGTTGCAATGTCTGTGGTGTTACCCATAGCAGACATCAGTACTTGTAAATGGCAAGGAGTTTATGACATATCAGTGTGAGTTCAGTTGCATTTTTAGCAACAGGATAAATAGAACCACTGAGCAGGATCTCACTGAGTATGGCAGAGTGGAATCTCTAGGAGCTACTACTCTGCTGCACTACGGGTGGTCTGCTGTTTCCATACATGAAATTACTGAGCCTGAGTAGAGTAGCAGCGGCTGTGGAGAAAGGAATAGTGGAGCCCCTTCCTGCACCATAGGATGACCAGACAACAGTCCCTCCCACAGCCTCCATTAACTCTAGATACCCCCTTACAGCACATCCCTGTGGGAATTTTGCCCGTTCTGCAAGGTCACCCTGGACTTTTTTGTCTTTTGCTGGACTCTATATATTTTTACTGGCTGTAGAACTCTGTGCACCTTACCCCTGCTAACCAGTGATCAAGTGCCTGTGTGTGAAATTGCATACCCCTTATATTGCATATGTAACTTACCTATAAGTCCCTAGTATATGGTACAACGTGTGTACAGGCCCAAATGTCACTCGTAGACTACAGAACCCATTCTGCCACCTACTACAGAACTGTGTAAACATGACTTCATGCCTACCATTTATAGCCTGGCTGTTGCAGTTTTAAAGTGAAAAGTCATCATGTCAAAAAACCCATTTGACAGGTAAAAACCTTCCCTTTAAATATTCATAAGTCAACCTTATGTAGCCTTTATTGCCTCTAAGGCAGGATGCATGGAATTTAAAAGTAGGACATGTTAGAATTGAATTCTAAACATGTTTTTACTATGACAAATCCCCCAAACTATTTTCAATGTAGCAAGGCTCTCTGTTCTATAGGAAAACACTGGGTACATGATTATTTTTAATAAAACTAATGTTGGTTAGGAAACAAATCCAATTCAATGATGAAGTCAGATGTTTGATAAATATTAAGGAAAAGGTACTTTTACAAGTTTATATTTTCTCTGCCCAAAGCCTCTGGCGAACCAATCGCATTTGTTATCCCTTTTCTGCCAGGCATTAAGTAGCATTTGAAGAGGTGTGAGCACAGCTCCCAGAGCAGAGAACAAACACCTGGGTGTGGTCAGGTTCTGTTGTTCCCTAGACAGGATAACCAATAAGGTTGGCCCTGGGAACTTTTACACCCTTGGTTAGGTTGTACCCAGGAGTCATTCAAACCCAACAGTGTGTACCATGCTAAATGTACCATCTCAAGGCACCCACTGCAGAACACTCCTGGACCTGAGGAAGCTTAGAAGAGTTCTGAACCTACTGTTTGTGACCTGAGAAGAGCCCTGTAGGACTGGAACTGCTTTCTCTCTTGTACCCAGGACAAAGAAGTGGGCTCCAATGGCCATAAGGCTGACCTCCACCAACAGGTTACAAGAGGCCTTCTCCTGCAACTGCCCAGCTGACCAGTGGTAACTGGCCCTGGATTCTCCGGTTCGCCTCTGCCTGCTGCCCTGTGAGTTTCCCAGTGCTTCCTGTGAGGTCCTGGGGGGCTTCAAAATGAACTCCTGTGGTGGATTGTGAATTAAAGGACTAAAGTCACAAGATAAAATCTTTTAACAGGACGAACCTGGTTAGTGTATCCAACTAGCACTCCAATGCAGACGTTATCAAATTGTGCCTAGGTCCTGTTCTACCACGACCACAGACTATCATTGACATTTTGTGCTTCTTAGTGCTATTTCTAGTTAATTTGTTTTAAAAATAATATCTTGGGTTTCCCTTATTGGATTTTTGTCATTTTGGTGTCTTGTTGTGTATTTCATTTTACTCAATTTCTAATTTGTTTTGGGATTTTTATTGTTTTGCATTTAGACCTTAATACTGTTCTGGTACTACAAAAATGCTTTAAACATTGCCTCTATGTTATCCCTGTCTGCTGTCTGCCATAGCTCCAAAGGGAATTTAGCTCAGGTTTATTTACTGACTTTAGTGGTTTACCCTGAGAAGGTTTGTGCCTATTATTTGAGGTAGCTACTTACACCCCTAAACTAATAACACAATTTCTTACAGATATCCTCCAGAACCGTCTTTAAAGCAGAATGAATGAGGGACTACAGTATTAAAGGAATGTGTGACAAGGCACTGCACTCTACAACCTGTGATGGATAGAAGCCTGAAAGACATCCTTACTTGGAAAAGAATCGTTTGCTGGAGTATTCCCACTAAGATTACATCATTTCTTTTGATGGTCACTCCAGAAATAGAGCATCCATAGCTCAATATAAAAGTCTCCTCAATTCAAAGATCTTGACCATGATGTTGTCTAGATTGGTCCCCATGTGTACAAGGTTCTAATAATTTCTGGTTGTCTTCAGCTACTTAATAACCTCAGGTGATGGAAGCAATCGCTACCTGTAGTCACTTGTCCTGTGAAGGGAAAAGTCATTAATCTCAGTAGAAAACAAGCTCTGCCAGCTGAAACATCAACACCTCCCAAAGAGAAAATATATATTAGTTTCTGAAGTGTGTTCCCAGATGCATCTGTTTCCAGTACGATCGAGGGAAGAAACTCAAAGGTGCACGCGATCCCTATCTTTGGGTGTTCCAAGAATTGACTTCAGGTTTATTATGCATGAGTCAGGGTGTGTGTTATTGTGAAAAGCAGCAAGTGTCAGCTTGTTGAGCAGCTGTGGCTATATTTTTAGCATGTGATACGTTTCTCAATGTTTATGATTGAGAAAAAGTGTGGGAACAACCTATCGTGGATGTCTCAAGGCACTGTTTTGAAAAGTGATTATCAGAGTGAGACAGTGTATTTGAAAATGGGACAGTGCACACAACCATTTTATGCCTTCGTAAGGCAAGTGATGAATAAAAACACATGTATGTTCTAGCTCACCCTGTGCAATAGAATTCCCAATATTCAATGTACTGCCTTGCATCTCATGAGCAATATGCAAACAAATCTTTAAAAGATTTTCAATGACAAATTATTTGGTTCATTTGATATCCTATTCTTATTGAAGCTATGCCATTGTATCAAGGCCATTATTCATGGCTAGTATCTGAGAGGGATCAAGTTGCAGCTCTACAATTTATGGCTACTCAAGCAGGAACTTTTCTTTCCTGCACCTGCATTGAGAAAGATGTATTACAAAATATCTAATATGCTCATTGTAACATCCCACAAGTGACAGGCACATACACGATAATTCTCGCTGGCAGAACAAATCCTAAGTAGAAAGCCCCATTCCTTGTAGTATGGATGGAGACTTTAATACAATGCATTAGAGAACATGTTGCCTACTCATCCAGGAGCATCTCTTCCCTTAAAGTTAGCCCTACCACTACATGCCCTATGGCATCAAGAAAAGCTATCATACCGCTCACTAATATAGCATTCTAGTGAGCGATCCCACTAATTTTCTTTTTAGTAATGCAGCTATCTGTTGCTTCCGGGCTAGGTTTGCCCTGTATAAAATACTACAATATTTATAGATACACATAATTATACTCTCACATGGAAAATGATGAATGTGTTTTATAAACATTTGTATAAGATGGATGAACTCCAGTGTGTGGCAACTCTTCCTTTATGATTTAGTCAAGACATATCCTTCCACAGCATGCTGGAGTACAGAATATATGTCAGAGACTTGTTTACTTTTGTGGGAGGTGCTCTTTAGAGGATGGGCAGGTGGAGGGAGTTGGCATGTGGAGGATGTTAGGGAAACTAAGGGGCAGATTTACTTTGAACTAACGCAGCGGGGTACAGCAAGTCATTTTGCTGCGCTGCGTTAGTTTTGAAGCGCAGGGATGCGACATACTTACAAGAATATGTCGCATCCTTGTGCTTCCCCCTGCGCTGGCTCACAAACTGCAGCCATGCGCCGGCGCTGGCACCCTTGCACCATGGTGCAAGGATGCCTGCGTCGTGGGGAGATTGTTTTTATGCAGGAAGAGGAACCTTCCTGCACAAAAACAATCACTACAACCATTTTCCTCTTTCAATGCGTGCTGCAGAATGCAGCACGCATTGAAAGAGGAAAAAACGAGGAGAAATGAAAACATTTCTCCTCGGTGCGCCTCGCTACGCCACCTCTAGGGTGGCGTAGCTTTCAGACGCATCTCCAGAGTTACGATTTCTCGTAATTCTGGAGATGTGTCTTGTTCCATGAGTGTTGCGTGGGAACACCCACAGCAACACCCATGGAACGCCCCTTCACCGCAAAGTGCTGCGTGTGAAGGGGCCGTATTTACAAGGAGAGGAAAAGTCACGCAGGGTGGCTTTTCCTCTCCTTGTAAATATGGAGCAGCCCCCTGCGCCACCAGTACGTCACGAAAAGTGACGTACTGGTGGCACAGGGGGCTCGTAAATCTGCCCCTTAGGGAGTAGATTTAGTAAAAACTCATGCAACGCAGTACAGTAACAAAATTAGCTGTACTGCATTGTGTGAGAGCGAGAAAGCAGGACAGCGCCATATGTATTAAGATATGGCGTTGTCCTGCTTTCTCCCTAGCACTCGCACACAATCAGGCTGTCTAGCACCATGCACACACCTTTGCGCCATGTCTAGCATAGGTTTTGTACTGTAAGTGCACACTTCAGTACAAATTACTATGCCAAGACAAACTTTAAAACTTTTTCCAGTTTGGATGTGGGCTGTGTAGTGCAGCACATAGGCAAAGTCTGAAAAGTCTGGAAAGTTTGTAAACATTAAAACATTTTTTCTTTTTAAGGCCAGCCTCAAAGAGGTGTTATTATGGCCTAATGCCCTGTCTACAAATGTTGGTAGATAGGGTCTAGTGTAAAAAACCATAGGTATTTGCACGGAAGCACCTATGTACCACACATGGTACTCCACATTGACGCAAAGGAGAGCTGGCGCTAATTTGTATTACTTTAGGGATACTTTCTAGCCCAAATAAAGGTCTGGGATGGAAAGTAAATCCCATATTAGCATTTTGCTCCAGTTTGCGTTACTTGAGTGACGCAAACTTGTGCAAAATGTTACTAGATCTGCTCCTAAGGTTCTGCTAAGATTCTGCTCTCTTCCCTAGCATTAAGAGTCAATCAGGCCAACACACACACCTTTTCGCCATATTGCAATGGTGTCTATATGATGTTTAGCATAGGTTTTGTACTTGAAAAGTAACCTTCCAGTACAAAATCCTATTCCCAGAGACAAATGTTACAACTTTGGCCACTTTGGATGTGTGCTGTACAGCGCAGCACATATGCAAAGTTGGAAAAGATTGGAGGCTTTTTGTAGGAAATTTGCCCTTTCTGAAGTGTCACCTTGGATTTTTAGCCTTTTGCTGAACCCTATAATTTTGCTGGCTGTAGACCTCTGTGACCTTAACCCCTGCTAAACAGTAATAAAGTGGCTGTGTTCCCCCTTCCAGCATGGTGAAATTGGTATATTTAACTGACCTGTAAGTTCATAGTGTATGGTACAAAGGGTACCCAGGGCCTGAAAGTTTAATGCTACTAGTAAAATACTTCTCTAGTTTATAGGAAGGGCAGTGTTCAAATAATTGTAAAATACCCCTCACACACTGAAACCTGATTCAGTGTCATGCTTCATCATTGGGGTCTTCCCGCCCCTCTACGGGACGGGGCGTGCTACTACCTACGTAGACGCGGGAGCACTTAATTTAGTGATTAGTGTGTATGTGTAGTGCGTGGGATCTTGAAAAAATATATATAAGTGTTGATTTAAAAATTCCCTGGCTAGTGGAAAAAAATACACTTTATTGGCTTCCCTAGCTGAGAATAGTAAAAGTGGGGAGGTGTAGATAGTGTACTTTGATAGGTCACTTTCTACAGGGTCGACATGTTTCAGAAGCCATCCCCTTGGCTTACTTCCTCAGGACCAGAACGATCCCTATTGCACCTCACTGGGTGATATTATAAATGTACATATGCCTGTTGGTCACACATACTCTTCCATGTACCCTATTAGGGCAGTAGACACAATATACCAATTGTATATCCTGTAAAGAAACCTGAAAATGAAAAACATTGTGGATAAACAATAGCTTTTATCGTTTATCCCCTTCATATTCACATCACCATCATGTGGAAACGATAATATTGTCTGTCACTGTGATATATATATATTTTTTTCTTTTTTCGTCTCACCCAATTGTGGGTGTTTTTGTGACTTTCACTCATATTTTAGCTATAGAAACACTCCTCGTGGTGTTAGTATCCAGTATTTCATGCATCCAGAACTTTCATAAATCTAATGCGGTGGTTTTTGAAATATTTCTCGTGGTGTCAGTATCCAGTTCCCATGCATACAGAATTTCCATACATCCAAAATTTGTGGCTCTTATACATGCTCCTTTGTTAACTATTCAAACATTCACACTCAAGTGGAAGCAGAAAATACGATATAGTTTTGATTTGACAGGATTTTGGGATTATCATATGTCCACTCGCTCTTTTCATCCTGGGCGTACATTAATTCCCATGTATGTGCATGCGCTCTCTTTTTAGGAAGTGCTCCCATGGTGTGCCTTTAAAAAATGGGGTAATACTCATGCTCTCAGAGAGACGTGCCGTTAAAGGTTGTTTAAAAAAATACATACATTCGTATATTAACGTATCCGCTCCATGAGATGCCACGAGGGGTGTAAAGGCGCCTTCACATTGATACTGTAAACGTGGGGAAACATAGATGGAAAGGCTAAGTTCAACATTGGAGTGGTTTCTCCTCAGTGCTGGTCGCGGTGTCTTGGGCTTTTTAAAGACATGCCCTTGTCTTACTTACATGCTGGGTGCTGCTCAATCACCAAGGATTACCTTCTCGTGGCTCTCCGGGAACTCAATGAAGATTGTGCAAGCCCCGGTTTATAAAGGAAGTACTCTGTGTGGAAACGCCCTCAATTGAAAGCAGCTGCAGCAGAAACAACTAGACCGGGAAAAAAACAAAATGGCCGCCTGTAATCGGGACGAAAGGGAGTTCTATTTTGGTCCACTTCCTGTTGGAAGTTATTGATGGAAAACTTCGCTGATTATTTCTTTTGATTGTTGATAAAGACAGAGAGCCGCTAAAAAAAGGTTTTGAGATAGAACCCAGAGTCTAGTAGGTTCTATGGGGTCGTTAAGCTAGTTATTTAAAAATTATAATTATTAAAAAATAATAGTAAAAGGGAAACATATATGTTTTCTACATGGCTTATTTTCCCCCCCAAAAATTTGTGGGGGTAATTTGCAGGGTGAAAAAGCATTTGATTGTCAAAAAAAGTGTTTAAATTGCTTATTCTCCCAGAGGTGAAACAGTATTTGTTAAAAACAGAGAGAGAAAGGAGCCTTGTAAAATTCCATAATGGCTTTCAGAGCTTGTTCTTATGGCTATTTTTTAGAGTTCCTGCCATATGATAGCTTCTTAATTTCTTAGCAGAGCATCTATTGAGGGATTTATTTGTATAATCCTCAGTATTTATAGCTGATTCCAAGGAATATCATCATTTAGCCCTTTTTCATGAGTTCTCAGACGGAACACCCACCGCTGTTCCTTTTCAAATAAATATCTCTCGTTTTGGATTTGTTCGATTATTGTCCACGAGAGATCTTCCCACTTGTGACCTTTTCCCAAAAATGGGCTGCCATTTTGGTGATGCTTTTTTTGCATTTTATGTTGCTTTTATGTTCCCCTATCCTTATTTTTATGGGGCGTGTGGTCATTCCTACGTACTCTAAAAGACACGGGCAAGAAATAATATAAACCACATTCTTTGAGTTACATGTTGTGAAATTTCTTTGGTCCCATCTGGTCCCATCTTGGAACCATATTTCTTTGCTTTTTTTGGTTAGTTTACATACATTGCACATGCCACAGGGATGATGGCCAGAGATTGGTGGCATTAGGGTAGTTTGCATCCTCTGTCCATCTTTACTTTCTTTTGGTCTGGTGTGCACGACCAAATCTCGGATGCTTTTGCCTCTTTTGTGAGAGAAGATGGGTTTTGGTAAGTTAATGCCTCCACTATTAAGGATTCGCCAATGTTTATTTACAATTTTTGTGAACCCATTCGAGTTTGTGTTGAAAGTTGTTATGCATACTGGGCGATTCTCCGCCTCCTTGTGGATTTTCGGTTCCAAAAGGCCTTCTCTGCTATTGTTGCGCACCCTTTTGTATGGATTATCAATCACCCTTTTAGGGTATTGACATTTTTCCAGTTTCTTTTTTAAGTCATTTGATTGTGTCTTGAAAGCTTCAATTTCCATGCAATTCCATCGTAACCATAGGAATTGCCCATAGGGAAGGTTGTCGCGGAGATGCCGCGGGTGGAAGCTGTTATACAGCAAAAGGCAATTTTTAGAGGTTTCATTGAAATGGGTGGTCGTTGTCAGTTTTCCTTCTTTGGCATATATATTGAGATCAAGGAAGACTAGTTTTTCATTTGTGATGGTACTTGTGAACTTCAAAAATTCATCTTGACAGTTCAGCCATGTCAGGAAACGTCTTGCGGTGGCCTCATCTCCTTCCCAGATGATCAATATATCATCTATATATCGTTTCCATATTCGTATATGGTCACGGAATGGATTTCTGGGATTTAGGATTTTTTGTTTCTCCAATTGATGTACATAGAGACCAGCCATACTGGGAGCAAATGTGCTCCCCATGCTGGTCCCATGTTTTTGTAAATAGATGGTATCTTGATATTCAATTTTTTTTTCTTTTAGTGCCAGTTGACAGCACTCCATGATCATGTTTCTTGGTGTCTGATAATCCCAATCAGTATCGAATAAGACGTCTTCTATGATGTTCAGGGTCTCATTGTGGGGAAGGCTTGTATATAAGCTCTCCACATCACAACTTATCAGTAGTTATTTTTCTGGGTTGATTGGCTGTCCTTCTAGCAGTTGTAGGACGTCTTTAGTGTCTTTCAGGTACGTGGATGTTTGTTGTACCAATGGCCTTAAAAAAGCGTCTGCAAATTTAGAGACCGGTTCCAGGATGGATCCAATCCCAGACACTATTGGGCGGCCAGGCGGAGAGACTTGGTTTTTGTGAATTTTGGGTATAGTGTATAGGTAACGTGTTTTAGGTGAGGTTGTGATCAGAAAATCCCCTTCCTTTTTCGATATCCACCCATGTGATCGTGCCTCTTCCACCATGATTGCTATTTTTACTCGTATTTTTTCCGTGGGGTCTTGAGTGAGGATTTCATAGTTCCTTGTGTCATCAAGGAGGCGTTTGCACTCTTGGTCATATTTTTCTGCAGATTGTATTACAATTGCCCCTCCTTTATCGGCTGGTTTTATTACCAATTGAGTATTGTTCGCTAATTCTCTGAGTGCCTCATTTTCTTCTTTGGTAATGTTGTGAAAGACCTTTTTGGTCTCTGAATCCATTTCTTCCAGGTCTTTCATCACAGCCTTTTCGAAGGCGATCAGTTCCACTGGTAAGTTGGCATCTGGTGGAGTAAAGGTAGATTTGGGTCTTAACCTGGTGTCTCCATCTTGCTGGTCATCTCTTTGCTTGTCTTTGAAAAAGATTTGTAACTTGAGTCTTCTCATAAACTCCTTCATCTCTTTGCATAATTGGAATTTATCCAATCTAGCTGTGGGTACAAAACCTAGCCCCTTTTCAAGGACCTTAATCTGTGCCGGTGTTAGAGTATGATTTGAAAGGTTCACCACCAGATTCATTTCTTGCTGGTTGAAGCCCCCGTCATGCTCCTTGTTGTCATCCGGATTTGTTCCTCGGTTTGTGGAGCCCAGTGGACATTGTTCCCTCTCCGGTTCCTCCCTCTGTTTCTCCCTTGGCGTTGCCCTAAAAAATGGGGCTGTTCATAGTAGGGATAGTCTTGCGGGGGATAGTTCCATTGTGGGTAGGTGCCTTTTTGATGCGGGTATATTGGAGGTCCTAGGGGTTGTTGGGTATTGGGGTGGGCCTTGATAGGGTCCCCATCCTCTTTGACCATTGAACCAAGGACGTCTGTTGTTACTTCTCCCGCCTCGATATTGTTGATATTTGCGTCTCCCTGAATCTGATCCACTGGATCCTGAGTCAGATGAATCGTCATCCGTTGCCATTTCATGACGGTTCTCTTGTGGTTTATAATCATCTCTTATGTAAGGATAAATCCTCTCATGGCTGAAACGGGTGACATCTTTCTTAAGTTTATTGTACTTACTTTGTTTAAAAGTTATTTCAAAGTCATTGAGAGTTTTGTTAAGCTCCTCAAGATGTTTTTTGAGGGCACTTGGTGTTTCATAACTTTTCAGACGGACTTTTATTTCTTGAATTTTGATTTTAAGTTCTTGCGCTATTCTGCCGGCTGTCTTGATTATTAGCACAAGCCAGTCTCGTGTGCAGTGCCAACTTATTAATGACCAATCTTTTTAAAAAATCTTGTCATATTGAAAGATATATGGTTCATTTTTAACTATTAGTCCATTGGGTGCTGCATTACCTTTGAGATATTCAGTCATGAGGAGACCATGAAGGGCTGTTTTAATCTGGGTGCGTCTTAGTTGTTCTATTTCATCCCAGTCATTGTTTGTTGGTATTGGGTCTGGTGTGTTTAATCCCTCAAAGTTGTTTAATGAGGCTATGATGCTGTCTATCTCCTCTTCCGAGAAAGTCAGTCCTGTATTCTCTGCCATTTTTGTGATTAATTGCCCGATGTAAGTTCTATTTGCATGTACTGGGTTGGGTGTGTTATGAGTTGAAAGGATACTAATGTTACTCCCCAAGGGGGTTTCTATTAAAAAAAAGGGGGAAAAAAAACCTCCCACAGCTGTGCGCTGTCAAGAATGATCAAAAAATCAAAGGGGGGGAGTGAAGAGGAAAAAAAGTAGAATCGTCCTCCTCATGATATCGTAATTCAACAAAGGGATTCTACCATTATCTACATAAAGATATATATGTGTATACTCAGTTTTACTGCAGGTGTTTTTAATGTGTTCTAATGATGATGTCTGAAAAAAATCCTTCTCTAGTTTATAGGAAGGACAGTGTTCCAAAAATTGTAAAATACCCCTCACACACTGAAACCTGATTCAGTGTCATGCTTCATCATTGGGGTCTTCCCGCCCCTCTATGGGACGGGGCGTGCTACTACCTACGTAGACGCGGGAGCACTTAATTTAGTGATTTGTGTGTGGTGCGTGGGATCGTGAAAAAATATATATATATAACTGTTGATTTAAAAATTCCCTGGCTAGTGGAAAAAAATACACTTTATTGGCTTCCCTAGCTGAGAATAGTAAAAGTGGGGAGGTGTAGATAATGTACTTTGATAGGTCACTTTCTACAGGGTCGACATGTTTCAGAAGCCATCCCCTTGGCTTACTTCCTCAGGACCAGAACGATCCCTATTGCACCTCACTGGGTGATATTATAAATGTACATATGCCTGTTGGTCACACATACTCTTCCATGTACCCTATTAGGGCAGTAGACACAATATACCAATTGTATATCCTGTAAAGAAACCTGAAAATGAAAAACATTGTGGATAAACAATAGCTTTTATCGTTTATCCACTTCATATTCACATCACCATCATGTGGAAACGATAATATTGTCTGTCACTGTGATATATATATATATTTTTTTTCTTTTCGTCTCACCCAATTGTGGGTGTTTTTGTGACTTTCACTCATATTTTAGCTATAGAAACACTCCTCGTGGTGTTAGTATCCAGTATTTCATGCATCCAGAACTTTCATACATCTAATGCGGTGGTTTTTGAAATATTTCTCGTGGTGTCAGTATCCAGTTCCCATGCATACAGAATTTCAATACATCCAAAATGTGTGGCTCTTATACATGCTCCTTTGTTAACTATTCAAACATTCACACTCAAGTGGAAGCAGAAAATACGATATAGTTTTGATTTGACAGGATTTTGGGATTGTCCACTCGCTCTTTTTATCCTGGGCATAAATTAATTCCCATGTATGTGCATGCGCTCTCTTTTGTGCCTTTAAAAAATGGGGTAATACTCATGCTCTCAGAGAGACGTGCCGTTAAAGGTTGTTTAAAAAAATACATACATTCGTATATTAACGTATCCGCTCCATGAGATGCCACGAGGGGTGTAAAGGCGCCTTCACATTGATACTGTAAACATGGGGAAACATAGATGGAAAGGCTAAGTTCAACATTGGAGTGGTTTCTCCTCAGTGCTGGTCGCGGTGTCTTGGGCTTTTAAAGACATGCCCTTGTCTTACTTACATGCTGGGTGCTGCTCAATCACCAAGGATTACCTTCTCGTGGCTCTCCGGGAACTCAATGAAGATTGTGCAAGCCCCGGTTTATAAAGGAAGTACTCTGTGTGGAAACGCCCTCAATTGAAAGCAGCTGCAGCAGAAACAACTAGACCGGGAAAAAAACAAAATGGCCGCCTGTAATCGGGACGAAAGGGAGTTCTATTTTGGTCCACTTCCTGTTGGAAGTTATTGATGGAAAACTTCGCTGATTATTTCTTTTGATTGTTGATAAAGACAGAGAAACGCTAAAAAAGGTTTTGAGATAGAACCCAGAGTCTAGTAGGTTCTATGGGGTCGTTAAGTTAGTTATTTAAAAATTATAATTATTAAAAAATAATAGTAAAAGGGAAACATATATGTTTTCTACATGGCTTATTTTCCCCCAAAAACATTTTTTGGGGTAATTTGCAGGGTGAAAAAGCATTTGATTGTCAAAAAAGTGTTTAAATTGCGTATTCTCCCACAGGTGAAACAGTATTTGTTAAAAACAGAGAGAGACAGGAGCCTTGTAAAATTCCATAATGGCTTTCAGGGCTTGTTCTTATGGCTATTTTTTAGAGTTCCTGCCATATGATAGCTTCTTAATTTCTTAGCAGAGCATCTATTGAGGGATTTATTTGTATAATCCTCAGTATTTATAGCTGATTCCAAGGAATATCATCATTTAGCCCTTTTTCATGAGTTCTCAGACGGAACACCCACCGCTGTTCCTTTTCAAATAAATATCTCTCATTTTGGATTTGTTCGATTATTGTCCACGAGAGATCTTCCCACTTGTGACCTTTTTCCCAAAAATGGGCTGCCATTTTGGTGGTGCTTTTTTTGCATTTTATGTTGCTTTTATGTTCCCCTATCCTTATTTTTACGGGGCGTGTGTCATTCCTACGTACTCTAAAAGACACAGGCAAGAAATAAGATAAACCACATTCTTTGAGTTACATGTTGTGAAATTTCTTTGGTCCCATCTGGTCCCATCTTGGAACCATATCTCTTTGCTTTTTTTGGTTAGCTTACATACATTTCACATGCCACAGGGATGATGGCCAGAGATTGGTGGCATTAGGGTAGTTTGCATCCTCTGTCCATCTTTACTTTCTTTTGGTCTGGTGTGCACGACCAAATCTCAGATGCTTTTGCCTCTTTTGTGAGAGAAGATGGGTTTTGGTAAGTTAATGCCTCCACTATTAAGGATTCGCCAATGTTTATTTACAATTTTTGTGATCCCATTCGAGTTTGTGTTGAAAGTTGTTATGCATACTGGGCGGTTCTCCTCCTCCTTGTGGATTTTCGGTTCCAAAAGGCCTTCTCTGCTATTGTTGCGCTCCCTTTTGTATGCATTATCAATCACCCTTTTATGGTATTTACGTTTTTCCAGTTTCTTTTTTAAGTCATTTGTTTGTGTCTTGAAATCTTCAATTTCCGTGCAATTCCTTCGTAACCGTAGGAATTGCCTATAGGGAAGGTTGTCGTGGAGATGCCGCGGGTGGAAGCTGTTATACAGCAAAAGGCAATTTTTAGAGGTTTCTTTGAAATGGGTGGTCGTTGTCAGTTTTCCTTCTTTGGCTTATATATTGAGATCAAGGAAGACTAGTTTTTCATTTGTGATGGTACTTGTGAACTTCAAAAATTCATCTTGACAGTTCAGCCATGTCAGGAAACGTCTTGCGGTGGTCTCATCTCCTTCCCAGATGATCAATATATCATCTATATATCGTTTCCATATTCGTATATGGTCACGGAATGGATTTCTGGGATTTAGGATTTTTTGTTTCTCCAATTGATGTACATAGAGACCAGCTATACTGGGAGCAAATGTGCTCCCCATGCTGGTCCCATGTTTTTGTAGATAGATGGTGTCTTGATATTCAAAAAAAAATTCTTTTAGTGCCAGTTGACAGCACTCCATGATCATGTTTCTTGGTGTCTGATAATCCCAATCAGTATCGAATAAGACGTCTTCTATGATGTTCAGGGTCTCATTGTGGGGATGGCTTGTATATAAGCTCTCCACATCACAACTTATCATTAGTTCTTTTTCTGGGTTGAATGGCTGTCCTTCTAGCAGTTGTAGGACGTCTTTAGTGTCTTTCAGGTACGTGGATGTTTGTTGTACCAATGGCCTTAAAAAAGCGTCTGCAAATTTAGAGACCGGTTCCAGGATGGATCCAATCCCAGACACTTTTGGGCGGCCAGGGGGAGAGACTTGGTTTTTGTGAATTTTGGGTATAGTGTATAGGTAAGGTGTTTTAGGTGAGGTTGTGATCAGAAAATCCCCTTCCTTTTTCGATATTCACCCATGTGATCGTGCCTCTTCCACCATGCTTGCTATTTTTACTCGTATTTTTTTCGTGGGGTCTTGAGTGAGGATTTCATAGTTCCTTGTGTCATCAAAATTTGTGGCTCTTATACATGCTCCTTTGTTAACTATTCAAACATTCACACTCAAGTGGAAGCAGAAAATACGATATAGTTTTGATTTGACAGGATTTTGGGATTATCATATGTCCACTCGCTCTTTTTATCCTGGGCGTAAATTAATTCCCATGTATGTGCACGGGAGAAACAGAGGGAGGAACCGGAGAGGGAACAATGTCCACTGGGCTCCACAAACCGAGGAACAAATCCGGATGGCAACAAGGAGCATGACGGGGGCTTCAACCAGCAAGAAATTAATCTGGTGGTGAACCTTTCAAATCATACTCTAACACCGGCACAGATTAAGGTCCTTGAAAAGGGGCTAGGTTTTGTACCCACAGCTAGATTGGATAAATTCCAATTATGCAAAGAGATGAAGGTGTTTATGAGAAGACTCAAGTTACAAATCTTTTTCAAAGACAAGCAAAGAGATGACCAGCAAGATGGAGACACCAGGTTAAGACCCAAATCTACCTTTACTCCACCAGATGCCAAGTTACCAGTGGAACTGATCGCCTTCGAAAAGGCTGTGATGAAAGACCTGGAAGAAATGGATACAGAGACCAAAAAGGTCTTCCACAACATTACCAAAGAAGAAAATGAGGCACTCAGAGAATTAGCGAACAATACTCAATTGGTAATAAAACCAGCCGATAAAGGAGGGGCAATTGTAATACAATCTGCAGAAAAATATGACCAAGAGTGCAAACGCCTCCTTGATGACACAAGGAACTATGAAATCCTCACTCAAGACCCCACGGAAAAAATACGATTAAAAATAGCAAGCATGGTGGAAGAGGCACGATCACATGGGTGGATATCGAAAAAGGAAGGGGATTTTCTGATCACAACCTCACCTAAAACACATTACCTATACACTATACACAAAATTCACAAAAACCAGGTCTCTCCGCCTGGCCGCCCAATAGTGTCTGGGATTGGATCCATCCTGGAACCGGTCTCTAAATTTGCAGACGCTTTTTTAAGGCCATTGGTACAACAAACATCCACGTACCTGAAAGACACTAAAGACGTCCTACAACTGCTAGAAGGACAGCCATTCAACCCAGAAAAAGAACTACTGATAAGTTGTGATGTGGAGAGCTTATATACAAGCCTTCCCCACAATGAGACCCTGAACATCATAGAAGACGTCTTATTCGATACTGATTGGGATTATCAGACACCAAGAAACATGATCATGGAGTGCTGTCAACTGGCACTAAAAGAATTGTTTTTTGAATATCAAGATACCATCTATCTACAAAAACATGGGACCAGCATGGGGAGCACATTTGCTCCCAGTATAGCTGGTCTCTATGTACATCAATTGGAGAAACAAAAATCCTAAATCCCAGAAATCCATTCCGTGACCATATACGAATATGGAAATGATATATAGATGATATATTGATCATCTGGGAAGGAGATGAGACCACCGCAAGACGTTTCCTGACATGGCTGAACTGTCAAGATGAATTTTTGAAGTTCACAAGTACCATCACAAATGAAAAACTAGTCTTCCTTGATCTCAATATATATGCCAAAGAAGGAAAACTGACAACGACCACCCATTTCAAAGAAACATCTCAAAATTGCCTTTTGCTGTATAACAGCTTTCACCCACGGCATCTCCGCGACAACCTTCCCTATGGGCAATTCCTACGGTTACGAAGGAATTGCACGGAAATTGAAGATTTCAAGACACAATCAAATGACTTAAAAAAGAAACTGGAAAAACGTCAATACCCTAAAAGGGTGATTGATAATGCATTCAAAAGGGCGTGCAACAATAGCAGAGAAGGCCTTTTGGAACCAAAAATCCACAAGGAGAACCGCCCAGTATGCATAACAACTTTCAACACAAAGTCGAATGGGATCACAAAAATTGTAAATAAACATTGGCGAATCCTTAATAGTGGAGGCATTAACTTACCAAAACCCATCTTCTCTCACAAAAGAGGCAAAAGCATCCGAGATTTGGTCGTGCACACCAGACCAAAAGAAAGTAAAGATGGACAGAGGATGGAACCTACCCTAATGCCACCAATCTCTGGCCATCATCCCTGTGGCATGTGCAATGTATGTAAACTAACCAAAAAAAGCAAAGAGATATGGTTCCAAGATGGGACCAGATGGGACCAAAGAAATTTCACAACATGTAACTCAAAGAATGTGGTTTATCTTATTTCTTGCCCGTGTCTTTTAGAGTACGTAGGAATGACCACACGCCCCGTAAAAATAAGGATAGGGGAACATAAAAGCAACATAAAATGCAAAAAAAGCACCACTAAAATGGCAGCCCATTTTTTGGAAAAAGGTCACAAGTGGGAAGATCTCTCGAGGACAATAATCGAACAAATCCAAAACGAGAGATATTTATTCGAAAAGGAACAGCGGTGGGTGTTCCGTCTGAGAACTCATGAAAAAGGGCTAAATGATGATATTCCTTGGAATCAGCTATAAATACTGAGGATTATACAAATAAATCCCTCAATAGATGCTCTGCTAAGAAATTAAGAAGCTATCATATGGCAGGAACTCTAAAAAATAGCCATAAGAACAAGCCCTGAAAGCCATTATGGAATTTTACAAGGCTTCTTTCTCTCTCTGTTTTTAACAAATACTGTTTCACCTGTGGGAGAATACGCAATTTAAACACTTTTTTTGACAATCAAATGTTTTTTCACCCTGCAAATTACCCCAAAAATTTTGGGGGGAAATAAGCCATGTAGAAAACATATATGTTTCCTTTTACTATTATTTTTTAATAATTATAATTTTTAAATAACTAGCTTAACGACCCCATAGAACCTAGTAGACTCTGGGTTCTATCTCAAAACCTTTTTTAGCGTTTCTCTGTCTTTATCAACAATCAAAAGAAATAATCAGCGAAGTTTTCCATCAATAACTTCCAACAGGAAGTGGACCAAAATAGAACTCCCTTTCGTCCCGATTACAGGCGGCCATTTTGTTTTTTTTCCGGTCTAGTTGTTTCTGCTGCAGCTGCTTTCAATTGAGGGCGTTTCCACACAGAGTACTTCCTTTATAAACCGGGGCTTGCACAATCTTCATTGAGTTCCCGGAGAGCCACGAGAAGGTAATCCTTGGTGATTGAGCAGCACCCAGCATGTGAGTAAGACAAGGGCATGTCTTTAAAAAGCCCAAGACACCGCGACCAGCACTGAGGAGAAACCACTCCAATGTTGAACTTAGCCTTTCCAATCCATGTTTCCCCACGTTTACAGTATCAATGCGAAGGCGCCTTTACACCCCTCGTGGCATCTCATGGAGCGGATACGTTAATATACGAATGTATGTATTTTTTTAAACAACCTTTAACGGCTCGTCTCTCTGAGAGCATGAGTATTACCCCATTTTTTAAAGGCACACCATGGGAGCACTTCCTAAAAAGAGAGCGCATGCACATACATGGGAATTAATTTACGCCCAGGATAAAAAGAGCGAGTGGACATATGATAGTCCCAAAATCCTGTCAAATCAAAACTATATCGTATTTTCTGCTTCCACTTGAGTGTGAATGTTTGAATAGTTAACAAAGGAGCATGTATAAGAGCCACAAATTTTGGATGTATGGAAATTCTGTATGCATGGGAACTGGATACTGACACCACGAGAAATATTTCAAAAACCACTGCATTAGATGTATGAAAGTTCTGGATGCAAGAAATACTGGATACTACACCACGAGGAGTGTTTCTATAGCTAAAATATGAGTGAAAGTCACAAAAACACCCACAATTGGGTGAGACGAAAAAAAATATATATATATCACAGTGACAGACAATATTATCGTTTCCACATGATGGTGATGTGAATATGAAGGGGATAAACGATAAAAGCTATTGTTTATCCACAATGTTTTTCATTTTCAGGTTTCTTTACAGGATATACAATTGGTATATTGAGTCTACTGCCCTAATAGGGTACATGGAAGAGTATGTGTGACCAACAGGCATATGTACATTTATAATATCACCCAGTGAGGTGCAATAGGGATCGTTCTGGTCCTGAGGAAGTAAGCCAAGGGGATGGCTTCTGAAACATGTCGACCCTGTAGAAAGTGACCTATCAAAGTACACTATCTACACCTCCCCACGTTTACTATTCTCAGCTAGGGAAGCCAATAAAGTGTATTTTTTTCCACTAGCCAGGGAATTTTTAAATCAACACTTATATATATTTTTTCACGATGCCACGCACTACACATACACACTAATCACTAAATTAAGTGCTCCCACGTCTACGTAGGTAGTAGCACGCCCCGTCCCGTAGAGGGGCGGGAAGACCCCAATGATGAAGCATGACACTGAATCAGGTTTCAGTGTGTGAGGGGTATTTTACAATTTTTTTAACACTGTCCTTCCTATAAACTAGAGAAGTATTTTTTCCAGACATCATCATTAGAACACATTAAAAACACCTGCAGTAAAACTGAGTATACACTTATACACATATATATCTTTATGTAGATAATGGTAGAATCCCTTTGTTGAATTACGATATCTTGAGGAGGACGATTCTACTTTTTTTCCTCTTCACTCCCCCCCTTTGATTTTTTGATCACTAGTAAAATACAACAAGTAATTGGGCAACTCAATGTACCCTTGTGGGCTTGGGTATTAAGGTTAGAAAGGTAAAGATGCCTACAAGGGATTTATTTAGATATAAGAAGATTTTGAATAAATTCTATGTACATATATCTCTGGAGTGACATCTAATAACACTCGGTTGAGTGAATCTAAACAATTAAACAAAATAAATGAGTAAATCAATTACAACAACCGGGTGAACCAAAGTAGAAAAATATATATCAAATAACATAAATAGGACAGTGAGGGTACAGAAATAACAACAACAAAACTTAACAAACATTGACAACAGCGAGCATATAAATCAGATTCAAAGAAAAATCCTAGTTGTCAATGTCTGGCTATCCATCTTCATATAGGAATATAGTTAGTCTGTCCTATACATAGGATTCGGAGCTCAACAATAAATTAATTTAACAATTTCTAAAAGGAGGAATGGATTAATTGTCGACGTTTTGGTCTTCCTTGCATCAAGTCAACGAGACCATCTTCAGGACAAATGTCATTCTTGTGTAATTTCTTGATCCCTTGGTCAAAGAATTGAAGGACACATGGGATTCCCAAAAGGGATATCTCCAATGTCAAACAAGGGCAAAAATATTTGATTGTTTAAGCCTCTTTAGACGGATAAGGGAAAATGAATTTCTTGTTGGAAAACACAGCGGCATCTGTCTCACGATCACGATAAAGGTTCCACGTGAGTTGGAACACCATGAGGGTAGTAAAATACAGCACAGATTGTGCCATCCACTACAGAGACAGTGCAAACATGTCTGCAGGCCTACCATTTGTAACCTGGCTGTTGCAGTTTTAAACTAACAATTCGAAAAGTCTAAATAACCCCTATTGATAAATGAAAACCAACCTTTTAAATATTTATAAGTCACTCCTATGTAGTCCTATTGCCTATAAAGCAGGGTACATGTAGGAATTTAGTGTTAAACAAGTCCATACAGTAAGAAAGCCCCAAAGCTATTCTCACTGTAGCAAGGCTGGCTGTTTCAAGAGAAAGCACTGGATTACATTATTTATTTTAATTATGATAATTTCAATTAGGAAATAGCAAGAAAAACAATTAAACAACTATTGTTAATAGTGATCAAAAATCCAATTCGATGGGAAGTTATTTTTTGTAAAAAAATATTAAGGAAGAGGGACTTTTAAAAAGTTACATTTTCCCTGCATAAAGCCTCTGGAGGCCCATTTGCATAACCATCTCCACCACCCAGTAATTAGCATTTGAATATGTTTGAATTGGGTATGAAATGCCTCCCAGGAGCAAACAATAGGCCAACCTGAATAGCCAGAGATGACCACTTTAAACCTGACAGAATATGAAGGGTTTGACTGTGAGCATCCTTTTTGACATTACAGTGTCCAATCCTGCTTGAATGTCAAATGCAGCTTAACAGGCCTGCTGGGGTTTTACTTATAATTTTTGAGGCACACTTTGAAGAGGCCTCCTCTCTCAAATGTTAGCTGACACCTGGGTTTGACCCTTCCTTTGTCCCCCTAGCAAGGTAGGCTCCGGTCACGGTGGGCCTCATTTTGACATTATAGTCTCAAATACTGCTTTAATATCAAATCCTGGTTGATAGGCCTGCTGGGGTTTTACACATAAAACCCTTGGGTGCACGTCAAAGGGCGAAAACAGGAGGCCAAAAAATATCTTGTGTATCCACTGTCTGGCTGCTGGAACCCCCTGCTTTGTTCTACCAGAATTCTGTCTCTGTGTTTATTGGTGGCACAGAGACTGTCCCAAAGTGGATTTTGGTTTTAGATGTGGGAGGACACTAGGTTTACCATATTACACTTCCCGCTCACATCCCCCATCCCTCAAAGGCCTAGTTTAGTGTGGCTAATGACTTCTGCCATCTAGAAAATGCCCAAAGTGGGTAGGGTTGGTCACGGGAACCTTTACTTGATTGGTTAGGATGTTCCCAGAAGTCATTCCCACCCACTATCTCATGCTAGGTAATATTATGGCATCTTCAAGGACCCACCTGAGAACACTTTCTGGACCTGTGAAAGAACAGAAAAGGGCTAGGCATGCTGTCTACAACCTCAGAAGAGTCTAGAAGCCTGGACCTGCTCTCTCTCTATTGTTCCCAGAACAAAGATGTGGACTCCAAGGAGTAATACGGCTAAACTCTTGGCAAAGCTACAGGGATACAACAAGCTCAAGAGGTCCTTACCTGCAACTATCCAGTTGACCAGTGGCAACTGGGCCTGGACTGGACCCTGCTGTTGGGCTTCTGCCTGAAAACCTGTGAGTCCCTAAGTGCCTCCCCTGAGGTCCTGGGATGCTTTTGAAGTGTACTCCTGTGGTGTACTTCAAGGACTAAAGACAGAAGGTAAAATCTTTGACCAGGACGAACGTAGATAGTGTATCCAACCTGCACTCCAACGCGGTCAATATCAAATTATGCCTAGGTTGTGGTCTACCACGAGCATTGACTATCATTGGCACTTTATGCTCCTTGGTGCTATTCCTACTCTAAACTTTAAAAAATCATATTTTCATTTCCTCTTTTGGATTTCTGTCATTTTGCTTATTAAATTTTACTGTTCTGGTACTGCATAAATAATTTACACATTGCCTCCAAGTTAAGCCGATCTGCTCTGTACCATCACTACCAAAGGGTTGAGTTCAAGTAAATTTAGTGATATTGTGGAGTCACCTTGACAATTGTTGTGATCATTCCTTGAGGTGGGTAGTAACCCCGCCCCCCGAAATGATAATCCAATTTCTTACAATTTTTTATTTCCAACGACTGCCTCAAAGGCCCTCTTGATGCAAAGTAAAACAAAGCAGTGCAAAGTACTTCTTTGCGTTACTCTCATGCAACTTTTAAGAACAAAACAAGTTTTGCCCTGGAAATGGGATGTAAACCCGATATGAAATGTTAGTAAATCGGCCCCTTAGAGTGAGGAGGTATAATGCAATTTCTGGCACTAAAACAGAGCTTCTCGCATGGAGCTGGTGTAACACTTTCATGTGTGTGGCAAGATCTAAAAAGAAAGGTCAGCCTGTTTTATTTATTGGGTGTTCGGTTATAGAACAGTTGAGTGAAGACTACTGTGGTTGGAAGAGCTGGTTACAGGATGGTAGCGCCATTACAAGGCAACACCCTTTTCATAACCTATTTGATTTCTGTCTAGAGGCTCTTCGCGACCAAAGCATGATGAAGAGTCTAGAATCAGCACAAATAAAAATGTGCAGAAAAAGACAGCACAATGTGACAATGACATACAGGACCAATCTGACCTCATTTTTCCACCCCCAGGTTGGCAGTGGAGAAATGTGGGATGTTTTCAGACAGTAATGTCAAGGTGGTAAAGTAGGAGATGTTGGCATGGAGCATCTAATATACTTCTCTGGAACTTAGATCACACAAGAGGTTTTTAGAGGCCATCATTATGAAAAATGTGGACACATTGTAGACTCACTGTGGCAAAGTGATTGCTCAAATTAGGGATAGTTTAAAAGCATGGCATTTCTTCACTCTAAGTCAAATAGGGTGAATTAGCATTTGATTATGCAAGAAGTAATTGAGTTGAGTGAACAGTCAATTTCAACGTTACACCAGATCATGGGAGCAGAATCACGACTTGCATATACTGAACTGTAACCTGCTGGCTTGTGAACAGATTGCTGAAGTTATGAAAGACAGAGCTGGTATTTTGCAAAAAGATGAATGTGTGGCGTTTATTCTGAGCATGGTTGGCTATCAGTGGGCAATGTGAATAAATTGTACATAGTTGGTAGGGCAGCCCGATCTGACCTGTAACAGCAGAAGTCTGATATTTAGTGAGGTGCGTTACTTATATTAGAAACAAATAGAGCTATACTCACATTGCTGGAATCACCTTTATTGGAGCACAGGCCCTGGTAGTTGAGATGGTCAATGGAAATTAATATTCGATTCAGCATGCCAAATGTAGTCTCTGTGATTCTGGTTTACTCAAGGGTATTTGCTGTTGATTCCTGCTCTATCTTTCACTGTTAAACCAGTATTAACAGCTACCATTACATTCTATTAATGCCAGTAAAATGGTTTATTTTGCTTTACAGAAAGCTGTATAATCCGGTCAGAGCAAAGAATATTGATCAAATTTAAAAAGGACGGCAAATGGCCGAGTGCGTCTTCGTGCTAGCATGTGGAAGGGAAGCAACAAAGAAGGATATAAAAGACAAGAGCAAATTATTTAAGTAAAGCCTGGACTAATACTGTAGCGCATAAAGCCAAGTTTTCAGATGTTTCCTAAAGCATGTCAAGATAGACTTATTTTTTAACTGAATAGGCTGTTTATTCCAGAATTTACATGTTAAAAAGACAAAACGTCTGCCCCCCCCACCCCTCCACAAGAAACTTTATTGCATTTGGGGATATCACCCTTTTTGATGCCACAGAATGAAGGGCTCTCCTAGGCATGTACCAGGAGAAGGTCTTCCTCAGGTACTCGGGCATGTATTATGCAGAGATTTATTCGTCAAACAAAGTGCCTTAAAAGCAACTCGCTTTCTGATCGGCAGCCAGTTGAGCTCCGCTAGCTTGTAAGAAACCAATTTGACCCTACATACTCTCAGAAGAAGGTGAGCAGCAGAATTCTGTATGATTTGTAATCTATTCAAAAAGTGTTGCTGAATGCCCAAATAAACGGCATTACAATAATCCAACCTGGAGAGTATCAGTGCCGTGACCACTGTTTTCTGCAGATCGAAAGTGATGAAAGGAAAAATCTTCCTCAACATCCTTAAAAGACAAAAACAAGTGGAAAAGAACTTATTGATCTGATCAGATAGAGTGAGATTGGAGTCAAAATTCACTCCCGAATTCTTAACTTTTAGAAGAGGAAGGGGACCCAAGTGTTGCGGCCACCAAGCACAATCCCAAAAGGAAACATCCTTACCAAAAAGGTGGACCTGGGTTTTTTCAGAGTTTAGTTTAAGGGAATTATGTCTCATCCAGCCAACCACTTCACTCATACAACTATTGAAACGTTGTGAGACATCCTCCACATCACTAGAAATCAACACCACAATTTGGGTGTCGTCAGCATAGGAAACAGTCGAAAAGCCAAAAGAACGAATCAATTTTGCCAAGGGCACCACATACACATTGAGCAATGTATGAGTTTACTCAATACCTCTTCAGTAAACAGGGGGAAATTCAAGAGCTTGGTATACCTGGCTTCTGGATTCCCAGCACTAGAACCAGGAGGATTAGCAATATGACTAATGTCAAATTCCTCATAGACTGACTCTACTTTATTTTGAAACTAGTAGGCTAGTTTATCACTAAAGGATTGACTAGTCGTCAGAGCATTAGTTGAATTAATATCAGAGAAGATTTTCACAATCTTAAAAAGTTATTTTCTGAACTTTTAGCTGAATCGATATTCGCAGTGAAGAAATTATTTTTCTTGCGAATAATCAAGTCCTTATACTCTTGAATGAGTAGTTTATATTTATCTCTTTCAGTTGGGCTATAATGTTCCCTCCACTTTTTTGCCTGTCTACGACACGTTTGTTTGAAAGCCCTATGTTTGGAAGAGAACCACGGAGCTGTGGGCTTATTTCTATGATTTTTAGTAGTTTTGAGAGGAGCCAATTTGATAACTGCTGAATTGATCCAGTCCACGTAATTAACTGAAGCTATATTAGGATCATTTGGGAGGAGAGGCATAGTAGCAGTTAGAAGATCAGTAAATTAATTTCTGTTGATCGTATTCCAGGCCAGGTATTGTATGGCCTGCATACTTTTCTTGGCTGACTGGTTAGCAACTGGGAGATTTAAACTAAAGTTAATAGATTTATGGTCTGACAACATTAACAGCTGAATGGCTTCCAACCGCAAATGTGGATTACTTGTGAAAATACCATCTGAGGTATGACTGTCCATATAAGTAGCAGTATTTACCAATTGCTTTAAATTAATACAGCTTATATTATCCAGGAGTTGGACAGTTTCATTATTAGTGGAGTCCTCTAAGTGAAAGTTAAAGTCACCTAAGATGGTGTAATTCAAGTATTGAATGCAGGATTTCAAGAAATCATTTATTGATGATAGTAAATTGGCCTGAGGTCATCCTCTGCTTTGGCCAGACTATACAGCTCAGCCTTAATCATTCAAATGCTAATAAAATTGGGGCACTTTCCATAGTTTGTAAGCATTGAATATCAAAATTATGTAAACCACTTGAGACTATAATGCTAAGTTAGAACCTTGGTCAAAATAGCAGAATGACATTTTGTAAGCAAGATGGCGACCAATGAAGGAATTCTGTAATGAGATTCTCAAGCCTAGCATAACTGAATGCAAATCTGGAATTGTGTTTACAAAGTTGCGACCATGAACAAGCAAAACCATGAGTTATTATAAAATTAGCAACACATCATAGCTTGTGTGCAGTGGAAGCATGACTATAGATTGTTGCTGGCGGGACACTGACCTTCATCTATGCAATATGAGATATCAGTTAGGGATAGTTATAGAGGTCGAGCCCTGCTTCCTCTGAGGGTCACTGCACTCATGCCCAGGACAGACTACACAGATTAGACCCAAGATACTGCTATTTGAGATGATAAACCACTAGCCACCCCTGAGATTTCTTAGCATGCTCCTGGAGGTACTTACATTTTATCTTCACACACATGATTAGAATGTCAATAATTTAATATAGGGCTAGGAGATTAGGAAGGGAGACCTAGTCCTGATGAATTCCCCATACCTGCTAGGGCCTATAAAGGGCAGAAACATGTTGAAACCAGAAAAAGTGTTTGCATTGGACAGACGCTAAAGCACATTGATTTTACTTATGCAGCAGGGAGGCATCAACAACCAGCTGTATTATGAGCCATCCCTCCCTCAATTTGATCTTTTTAGGTCCCAAGCACCTCACTGACAGAGAGGCATACAGATCTTCTCAAAAGAGCTCCTGGGAGAGCCACTCTGTGTACCTTTGTGAACCATAGTGAGGAGGGACCCGATGACGAAGCATGTTACTTTGGTGAGTGAAGGTCTTCGTCCATTTTAGGGAACACCCCAACTTTGGTTTGACTATTCATAGGCACCTTTTCTTAGTATTAGAGGAACCCAGTAGTCTTTAGATTGATGTCCTAGTACTTTGCATCCTAAATATTATAAGCATTGAAATGTCTTTGCTTTCCTAGTGTTAAGGATCACAGTATTTTCAAACGTGTGCTTCATTTCAAACATGCATCATAAAGGAACCTATTAGTAGCAGCCTAAAAGGACAGCTTATGTACTATGGATTCTCACCCCTGCAATGCACTAGATAATGGTTATGCATCGGAGCCTGGGCATAGACTGTAGAGTTTGGAAAATCTCAGGATTTCTAATGCATGCTGGGAGACAAGCCTTATATTCAAGGGAGCATTTGCTTTGGATGGAAAACAAAAAGTGAAGAACTGATACAACATTTAGGTGTGTTATGGAGCGGAGGACATAGTTTTTCATGACCTTCCAACGTCCAATGCAGATCTTGTATAAAACAGTGGTTTATTATGAAGTGTGAAGACCAGACATATAAACCTGTCATATCTAACCAGGAAACTAACAAACAGGGGGGCATGGCTACGGCACCGCAGACGATGGCCATGTATTGCCTAGGCTTGAAGTGTAAAGGCAAAGTTATTCTTCATTACTGGCAAATCTGGACCAGATACAGTACTCTCTGGTCTCTGTGAAGCATGCATTGCTTACCCTAAGAATGTTTCATGCCATTTTATGGGCAAACGTGTGAAGACTTCATACATTGAATCAATTGTTCAGGATTTTCTCTTGCCCTTGAGTGAGATTGACTGTGCTACATTACCTATACCATGTTTCTCTGCTGGGGTGCTGCTAATTTCTTGTATTTATTTTATGTTTGTTACCTCATGCCTTACTTTGGCACATGTGTCACTTTTATATGGGAAAATCAAGGAATCCTAAATTATCTAATAAATCACATTTGTCGCCTTGAAAATTGACAACCCGGTAGCCTCTTCTGGTAGCTATATGACAATGGATGAGAATATGTCAAAAACAAACATAATTTGCCTTCTGTACTACTAAAGCTTACTACATTGACAAAATCTTCACATTCCTGCCAATAAAAGGCTACAACAGGGCCTTCCATCACAGGTAAATCCACTTCTCCAATATCTCTGCAAGTTCTGTTGGAAGAAATTAGAGCTCTCCGTCCACATGTGGAAGAAACCAACAAAATGGTACAAGCTGTATATAGGAAGTGGTTATTCATTGATTAAAAGGTCTTGAAAGTAGATCAGAGAGTAAGTGGCATACTATATACAACTAATAAAACAGATTCTTTGCAGAAGAATATAAGTTTTCTTAAAAGACAAACAGAAGATTTAGAAATAGAAACAGGAGGATTGAAGAATTTATGGACACACAGAGGAGTTTGAGGGGTAGATAAAATATCATGCTTGCTTCTTTTTTACCCAAACTACTAGACATGTCGTATTCCACAAATTTAAAAATTCAAAGAGCTCATAGATTGGGTAAAAGAAGTAAGTTATCCTCCACTCCTTTCAAACAAAGAGGTATCATTATCCTGTTTCTAGACTAATAAAAGTCATCAATGTGGCAAAAGTAAAATGGCAATTGTCAGGGTCAGGAAATAAACAATTTGCCCTCATAAGGTAGCTAAAGCAACAGAAAATTGAAGGAAGGAATTTTTACACCAGCGCTTAGAACCATGAATGGCCGCTATGCTTTAATTTATCCTTCTTATTTTAAAATGACTTATAAGGATAAGACAGTTACATACAACAATCCTGCCAAACTTAAAAAAATAAAAAATTCAGATTATAGAGGAGGTGTCATGAAACTTCAAGATCAGCCTCTTCCTAAATGTTTGGATGATATTTTATGTCAGTTATTCATACTTTATATTGGGGGTGATAAGATTCTGATTTTTCTTTTTCAGTTCGAATTCCACTACTTTGTCTGTCTGCAGTCCAATTGTATCATGTTGTGTTGTGTTTTCACACCAATGGCTTCCCAGATGTGCCATCTTCTTAACGTGCTTTCTTTAACCACATCCTTAGATTCCTTAAATGGAATGTGTTTTATTTGCTATTTATTTGGTTTGTAGTGTCTGCTTTCCCTCTCTTCTGTTTATGCTATCCTTTATACTCAACCTCTCCTTCTTCTTTAATCTTAAATGATCTTATTCCTTGACTTCATTCCTCTATTCTGGTTATCTTTATACACCTTTCACAATATATTTCCTGTTGATATTTTGTAGACCTTGTTGTTTATGGATATTGGTTATTCTGCATAATTCAGGGTAATATCTTGGAATATTAAGGAGTTAAAACACCCAAATAAAAGGTGGAGAGTCCTTTCTCACCTTGCCACATTTAAACCTGACCATGTATTGCTACAGGAAATACATTTATCAGATATAGAAGCACAAAAACTTCAGAGATGTTGGATTGACAAGGTTCTTATTTCCCCTGCTTTATATAATAAGAAAAATTGTACATTTATTTTGTGTAATAAATACTTAGATGTTAAATTTAAGTAACAACAAAATAAATACCAATGGTGGATTGATTATTGTTGAGCTAATTATTAAGAAAATTCAATTTTCTGTTTTTAATTTATGTGGTCCCACCCAAACAGATTATAATTTTTGAAGAATGATTTACAAAAGAGGTCTAGGATTTAATACCGCACTTATTTATGTTTCGGGAAATTATTAACAGCATATGGTGCTAAGATCAAAGGAAACAAGACCCCATAGTTTCCTAAAATGTGAAAGAATTTCCACATCAAACTTTTACAATAATGATTTGATCAGCACACATTAAAGATAAAGAATCAGTTCCACCAAATGAAGTCGTTACAAATTTCTTTATTCCTTGAATTTAATTCTCTTTTCTTCGCAGGTAGCCAACGCGTTTCGTCCTATTAGAGGACTTCTTCAGGGCTACAAGACAGACAACATACAATATTTAAAACATATTCTATACACTAATATATACAACATAAAATTAACAATTTGTGAAAACAACCATTCCTACTCTATTTACATATTTACAATATTATCAAACGGAACAGTCAGTTCATTTGGGGGCCATGATCCCTATACAAACACCATTCCATGGTTCAATAATCATGAGACATAAAATTATAAATCGTCTATTCATATATACATTATCATCGCGTGTTCTACAAAGTCCAAATCATTGAGATAATATGGGAAACTTCCATATGTGTGCTATCTCACTCTAAAGGCCATAATATATATTTGTCTTATGTCCATTTATATAAGCTGAGGGAAAGGAAAAGAAAAGGCCTAAATGAATAGATCCAAATGAGAAAAATTCATGAAGTTTGACAGCATCATCGGGAGAACAGCAAGCTTAAATAAACGCTTGTGACAGAACAGTCTAAGAATGTATAAAGTGGTGTGCAAGACCCTGTCCCCGCAATTGGCATAATGTTTCCTGCGGGTATCTGGTAGCTTTTATTATCGCATGTCATTCATAATAATTGCACGCATGACAACATTGTCGTTTCGCTTACAATTCCGGGCTGTTAGTTTGTGCTCTCAGTAATCAGCAAATAGGCATTTGCAGAGCCGTAGGGGATGTGGCATTTCTATCGGAGCCTGCAGTTATCAGGACACTTGTATGTTGTCTGTCTTGTAGCCCTGAAGAAGTCCTCTAATAGGACGAAACGCATTGGCTACCTGCGAAGAAAAGAGAATTAAATTCAAGGAATAAAGAAATTTGTAACGACTTCATTTGGTGGAACTGATTCTTTATCTTTAATGTGTGCTGATCAAATCATTATTGTAAAGATTATAATTTTTGAACCATGATAGCTCTAGAATTTGATGATCATTATCTTGTCCTGAGAGGTGACTGCAATCAAATGGTAGATCAATTTACAGATAGACACTCTAAAGCTACGTTTGTGCACAATCAGTGTTGTTCGACCATTAATCAAAGATCTTTAGTTGATTCTTGAAGGCTTTAGAATCCAATACTAAGAGAATATTCTTTTTACTTTCCTGCTTTATGTTCGCAATCCAGACTGGACCATATTTTCCTTAGAATGTCTCTGGTTCAAAACGTAGTATACTCTGAACTTGGATCCATTTTGTTATCACATCTGTTGGAGACTCAATAACTCACTTCTAAAATATTCTAATTTGACCTCCTTATTTCAAACATTTGTCATATAATTTTTTTATATTCAGAAAAATTCTAATTTACCAATCCAAATGGTTCATGATGCCTTTAAGGCGACTGCTCGTAGGTTTATAAGAAATGTCTCTAGAAAGAAAAAGATCTGAAGTAGCTTCGGATAACATTAAGAAATTAGAACATCAATATTATACTAGATCCTTGGTAGGTACTGTATGATTTTGTTAAAGCTTAGTTACATATCAACAGATTTTCTACTGACAATGATTCTATTTTTTGCGCACGATTTTACAGGGGTCACAATAAAGTCAGTAAGCTATTGGCAAGTTTACTTAAAGCAAGACAAGAGCGTGTAAAAGTGTAGTCTTTGCTGAGCAGTTATGGAGCTCAGATTTATGAGGATAAAGATATTTTTAATTTGTTACATTTTATAAGTAACTTTATACTTCTAATATTATTTCCAGTGAAGAAGATATTATATCCTATTTTAATTCACTTCAAATACCAATGAGAGATCATTTGGATTTTCCTTCTTTAGAACAAAACGTCTGCTTTGAGGAAGTAGAACAGTATCTGTTTTGAAAACTGCTCTAGGCTGATTTACATATGGCTGGCTCCAAATTGAGGAGGCACGGTTGGCAAGAGAACGATTGGTTGGAATGGTAACCAGAGCGATTGCCAATGGTTAGACTTATTTCAAACATTCCTCCAATCACCTTTTGTGTGTTTGATGCCATGAAGTTTAAGACAAGTCCTTATCAACAGTGGCTTTTAAGAGAAAATGAAATTGCATACAGCATGGATTGATCTTGTTTGTGCATAATGTAGAGTGTCACTGTCATGGATGTGGTAGATGTATCATCATGTTTCCAGATGATCTTTAGTACATTCTGAGAAATATGCTAAAGTGTACAGGTGACTTACTCAAAAGAACAAAATTATTTGAAACTTACTAGTGACATGCCACCTCTCCTCAAAAGCCCCACAAATATTTCCCTTTTCAACCAATCACTCAATCATAAAGAGACATTAATCCAGAATTTCTGGTTCTTCTTGATTCTCAATGCCTTTTGACTTATCCTCATCAACATCATAAAATGTAGGTGTTTGCATTAAAAATCGTTGTCCAGTATAAGAAACAAAAGTTAGAGGGCCTGCAGCCACAAGAAGAGAGGTGAGACCTAGAGAGTTAATATATATATATTTTTTTAAAACTTTATTTATTTGGTTTTGTGTTGCACAATCAAACATAGGAACATACAATCATTACAGCATTTCGTATGTGGTGGCAATGGACATATACATATATCAAAGAGGCAGAACCAGTGACAGTGTCTAGATCTTTACAGGATCACCATTCATTTGCGATAGCTATTCTGAAGAGGGGTACAGTTGGGTATATCTTCTCTATTTGTCGTATAACCCTGTATCATCATTATATTGCTCTGCTTAGGGTGTACATATCGGACCATAGTAATGTCTGTGGGCCAATCTCAGTTATTCGTTGCGCTTGGGGCATGAAGGATGAGCTGCAGGGAAGTTTCTTCTGAAGGGGTACAGGTTGGTATTCTATTGCAGAGAGTTAATATTTGTACAGTGAGGCAAGACACTGAGTATGATGAAATAAACTATATAAAGACCTTCTCCCAGCCCATCAGAGAGAGGCTCCTCAAAGAGTCAAACCCCTCTGTTAGGATTGTTGGAAAACAGAAAAAAGTGATGGCTGGAATGCTTGACTCAATTTTAGCTACTGGTAATCATTCAAGGCTACATCCCAGTCCATTGGTTTATGCCTACCATGCTACCTCAGATTAGACCAAGCCATATGCAAGTCAGTCTTGGTCTTGCTCCAATATGAACAGTCCAGCTTGAACTGCCAAGCCAAGTCCTACCTGAACTGGAACACAAGCAATCCAAGAATGGTTTTGCCCTATCTGGGTCTCTAGTTGAATGCAGCTTGGTTTCAGTGGCAGAGTGAGCATGGGTTCACCATCTGCGTATACCCATTGCACTCAGTTTTATAGCATGTGTCAGAGGTACTAGACCCAGAGATGCAAAGTTCTTGGGCAAGTGAGAAGTCATAATAATGCTGTAGGCAATGTCTCGCTAGAAATCTTAGGGCTACTAAAGTGGGCCTGAACACTATCTCTTCTAGAGGTTCTCAGCATAGACTCCTAACCATGCACAACAGATTCTAGGTAACAGTGTGCTACAACTGAATCTGTTGTGCTTGTCACAAGGATATTTCCACAATTCGATTTCAAGTTTCTTGGGATGAAGCACATGACAGACGTCAAGAAGGCTCAGTCAGTTTAAACTCCCCTCTGCAATCTGCAGTGATCAGAAGGTCAGAAGCTTGAATCTTGGCAAGACAGACTTAGCTTTCCATCCTTCTGAGATGGGGAAATTGAGTAGCGTTAAATTAGTCAATAGTCACATTTCTTATTGACAGTGCGTATTAAAAGTCAGAAGTCTGGTATGAAACACTTGATTAGAAAAGGATTTATTGTTATATAACACATTTGTATTGATTATATTGTCATTTGATAGTTGTATCAGCCGGATTAGTGATATATTAGATACAAAGATTTGTGCTGGTTGCAATGTCATTTATTGGATGCAAATGTTTTGGTGGTAAATATTAAAAAACCATTTCACCACATTGGACAATTAAATCATTTTTTTGTTGCTGGCAGTGATGTTCAATAAACACAATTTGTACATGATATGTTACTTCTGGAAATGGCAAGCTAAAGTGCTGCTTGATGGACTGGGAGTGGTGTTAATCCTCTAAGGATTTTGATGCTGCTCAACTAGACCTGTTCAACAATTTGATTCCACATTCAATAGAAATTCAAGAATTAATGTAAAGAACATTAGGCTTTACAATGAAGACTGGATAATGATATAGCAAAAACTATGAAGGTTTATTGGATGATAAAAGGCATTACAGAAGGCAAAATAAATGGTTAGTCAGTCAATTAGTCAATAACACAATGCTCAGAGTAAAATGCAGGAAATGTATAAGCGGGACCAAATACATTTCAGCTCTAAGAAATAAATCAAAGTTACAAATAGGAGGTTAGACCAATGTGGAGTCACCTCCTAAAAGTCAAAGGAGAGTGAGCCCACAACCCTCAGGAATAAGCTTCTTTTATAATGCAAAATACAATGAAAACCGTAGATGAATACAACTATATTAGAATCACACGAAGTGGACCATTCAATAATGTTAAATGAAGAATGATGCATTTTCTGAAATCACATTATTCAGCACTATCCCATTGATCCATATAAAGCAGTTCCCATCTCCGGTGCCTGTCGGACACCTAAATTGTTAATACAATGTTGCTGCATAATACACAAGGACAAGCTCTCATGAGAAACCATTGTTGTTGTCCCAGTAGGTGAGGCCTTGAAACAATTCATTTTCAGTAAAAGAGACTCCTAAGAAAGAAATCATTAGCCTCTATCTGGGAGAGTGACATTGCAATTCAGAGCAGAGATTGCCACTGTAATTTTTTTTTTATTGGAAGAGTTCACATACATTCATCGTATTCATGAAAAACAAAGGAAGAATAAAAAAATAAAATAAAAAAATAGAAAATGGAAGCCACCACATCCTAGTGCTCCCTCACATCAGCCTCTTTGCAGTCCTTTCTAAAACCCAAAATACAGCATTATCGCAATCTTTTCATCTCATGCAAGAAGGCATATTCTACTTATAAAACATCTCTATGGTCATAACCCTTTCCACATCCTAAGAAATTTAGAATATGAGCCTGACTGCAATGCATAACAATGCTTCAAACCCTTTACCTTCAACATTTTAGCCCAACTGTGTTCGAAGTTGGGGGCTGCTTCAGACCTCTAATTTTGCAGGATTATGGACCTACCAATCAAAGTGACCAAATTAAGCTTCTTCTTATTTTCTTTATTAATACTGACAGCCGAGGAGTATCCTAATAAGATTGCTTGAACATCCTAAGGAAAATTAATATTCAACGTACATCTACAATACTCAAAAATAGAGGCCCAGTATCCCACAATCTTTGGACAGACCCAGATAAAAAGCCGCCAGTAACCCTCACCCTCTTTTAAACATCTGAAGCATTTTGTCTGTATCTGGGGGTTAATTTGATGCAAAAATCTAGTTTTCTGTATAGCAGCTATGCTGTGTAGAATTGCATTCGATGGAGGTTAGCACCCTTCAACAAAGAAAAGTTGAATAAATTGTTCTTGTTCCATACCTCTGCTGAAATTAATAACCCCTCCCTTGACCGCCATTTCTTACTGGCTTTACTGAACAGATCAATCTCCTTATATTTTTGAAATGGGCTTTCCAGTACCTAACTGGTCTCCGTGTGCTTAGCTCAATCAATTCTTCCACTAACCCAAGGCTGACCTTAATTTTTATAGGATCTAGTTCTTTAAAAAAATATCTACTATGGAGAAAGGACCATTGAAGAGAAGTCTTCCAGTATCTAATGTCCAGCTCTATACCAAGCTAATCTTTCCAATTATCTACATTTAGAACATTTCCCAATGGTGCGATAACCATTCATCCCCCATTTATGAGTGGCATTCCCGTCTAGTATGGAGTGTGATCCTTTAACAATATCAATGAATTGAGTTTACCCGTTGATAACTGGTATACTAAAATGTTTAAATATTTGCTCTTTACGTTTTAAAAGCCATTGCAGATGTTTATAGTGAACTTTTTCTCGATGATTTAGTGAGGCATAAAAAATCATTAATTTTGTATTCCTGCATGATTAGGTTTAAAATAAATTATCAATTGGTTTATCTGGACTTTGGGGGTTAAAAAATCTATATGAAAAATGTGCAAAACTGGCCAAATAATATTCTTTTATATTAGACAGAGCAAGGCCATCTTCTAGTGCTGGTATTTATAAAGTGCTCATTGCAAGAAGTGGTGTTTTATAAGTCCCGATAAAAGTAGAAAACAATACCTCAATTTCCCTAAAAAACGTTATCTGCAGGGTGCGGGGTAAGGCAGCGAATAAAAAGTTAAACAAAGGTAATACCGACATATGAATCAGTGCGATACAACCCATTAAAGATATTGGCAAACCTGTCCATCCTAAAAAAAAGTGTCTTGACCTTCCTAATCAGAGGTAGATAATTCAATACAAATAGATTGTCAACATCTTATGTGATATAAATTCCCAAGTATCTCGTAGGCTTTGAGTTCACCAGGAGGCAAACTTCTGGGGGTAAAGTGTCAATCGTGCAGTTGCATAAAAGGATTTCTGTTCTTAGTCTATTTATCCCGTAGCCACCCATGAATTGAAAATCTTGAAAGATGTCTGAAACCCTTTGTTGGGACACCAGGTCAGGTTTTAAAAACATCGCCTACAAAAAGCTTACATTTTGACATTCTCTCAACAGGGGGTTCTATGCACCCATCTTCTCTAATTGCAATTGTCAAAGGTTCTATAAAAATAGCAAATAAGATGGGTGAAACTGGACGCCCCTGTCTTGCACGCCAATTGATCTAACAGGTCCCTATATCATCAGTATTTATAATTTAACAAGCCTTTTCATCCTCATATATTCTAGAAACAACCTGGATGAAATTTATAGGGAAACCAAACTTCTCAATGATAAGGAAAAGGCTCTTCCAGCATACTAGGTCAAAAGCCTTTTCGGCATCTAGTAATAGCACCTGAGCCAGAACCGATTTTTGTTTAAAATAGTGTAAGGCCTCGACTCGACCAAAAAATAGGTGGTGGATTGATCTCGGTGCATAAGGGCTCTAACAACTTTATTCATTAGATTGGCTAATTGTTTCCTCACTATTTTATAATCTGTATTGAGAATACTGATTGGCTGATATGAGTCAATGTTCTCTGGTTTCTTATCTTTTATCAAGAAACTCACCACAATGGCAACATTAAATGATAGTGATATTTTACTTCCATTTAAAATGTGGTTGGCAAGCTTCAGTATTTCAATTTTTAAAACAGAATAGTATTTTTTCATAACATTAACCAGGAAGACTGCCCTCCCCACAGACCTTCTCATTGGCTAGAGATTTGATGACCTCCTCCACTTCATCTAAAGTGAAAGAGGCCATCAAAGCCTGTGCTTGCCTTTGTTTTAGCCTTGGGATGGGTCGAATACTCAGAAAACTGCCCAGCTGTACAGCATAAACCTTCTAACTAACACTGTACACCTGCTCATAGTGTTTCCAAAATTTGGCCTGAATCTGCCCAGGATTGGTGGTCCAGATCTTTGTCTCTTCCTCATAAAGCATAGTGCTGTTATTCTGTGCCCTTCTCTCCTGAACTTGCCAGGCTAAAAACCACCACGTGTACTCGCTCTCCTCATAAACCTTTTGAAGATAGGCACTACTGGCAGCGTAGGCTTGTTCATAATAAGAATCCTGCATTAGCAATTTAGCTTTCCTAAGCTATCGTTGACTATTGTAGTTTTTATGTCGCAAAAACTTTTTGTTGCCAAGCCTCAGTCCCTGCTCTAATTCTGCTCGTCCTACTGTAAGGCACTTATTTTCAAAGATGCTGTTAGATGGTATACATGCATGTATAGTTGCTTTAAAAGCATCTCAGACAGTTTCTAAGCTAGCAGTGTGCTGGTTGATCTTAAAATAATGGACAATCTCATCTTCAATCTATTCAGGCCAGGTCTCATCCTCTAATTAAACCCTGCTAAAAGACCATGTGCCTCCTGACTTATCAAACAGCAAGGGGTCTGAGAACCCATTGGAAATAGGTATATAGTCACTTAGAGTGATTTCCTGGGAGTGCAGAAAACAATCCAGCCTTGCCGCTGATTTATATCGCTCCGCAATAAATGTATATTCACACCTGGATGGATGTTTATCTCTCCAACCGCCCACCAAATTCAGGGCCTACATGTAGTCAGAAATAAGTTTGGCAGACCGTGGTTTATTCTGTTTTCTGGTAGTGGTGGATGAATCCAATATTGGATTCAGCAGTACATTAAAAACCCCTCCCAGGATAAATTGAACAGGATAGTAGTCAGAGACTGGCAGAGTTCCCCCAGCGAGGCTGGATCATCAGCAATATGGCCATAAATTGTGGCGACAGATAATCTGACTCCTTTTATTAGCCCAGTAGCCCATGCCCACCTCCCTTCTTTATCCATTTAAAAAGTGTTTATTCGATATTTTACATTTTTGTTAACGTATACAGCCACCCCTCTATGAGGTGCCTTTGTCTGTGATGTACATACAAACCCAGCCCAGTTTCTGAAAATCATGGAGCATGTTGCCTCCCTTCCCAAAAAGGATTCTCCTGAATTAAGACAATGTCAGGGGAGTTGACCTTTATCCACTTCTAAACTGCCCTGGCTTTTTGCTTGTTATTCAAACCATTGACATTGTACAAAATTACTTTCATGGAATCCCGCTGTACCCTCATTTATTTTCATTTTCATACTGGCCCGGGGAGAGGCGGATAAATCGTTAACTTATCACATACTAATCTGCCATCTTTCCCCCCCACTATAGGCAAAAGTGCTTCGCTACGCTTTGAATGTGCAAGGTGCAAGCTGCCATTTTGCATATTTTGTGTATTTTAAAGTGGGTCTAAGATGCATCTGAGATGTCCCCACCATAAGTACAAAGTGCTAAGAACCATTCTGGTATTCTAAAGTGCATCTGCAATTCCTCCACCTTCGCTCTCCTATGTATCTCCCTTTTCTTTAAAGGGTAAGGTGCCACATAACCAAGTGCAAAGTGCAATGTACAAAAAGTGCTCAACTGCTTAAAGCGCTTAGAGAACTTCTCACGTCAGCTGCCTCTTCTTTTAGCCAGGCGTTTTGCCTGGCCCGGCAATTCAGATGGTATTTGGGCACGTACATCTGCAAATGTGCTTTCCAAGCTGTTCACTGACAATTAAACATATGTATTAATGCTCAAACTTATGAATTTCTCACCATGCAAACTCTTTCCATTTTGTATAACTTTACCCCCTACACCTCCTGTGCCCACCCCCTCTCTGAAGCCCCCTTATTGTGACCCCCGAGTCCCCACCTTCCCCTATCTGGCACTATGGTTTTGTACCCTGCTTCCCTGCCCCCCCCCCTGCCTCCACCTCTGCCATCTTGGAGTACAATAAGGAAATTAGGCTTTAAAATGTATTGTACATTCTTCCAAATCTATTAACTCTCTCCTATCTCCTTCAAAAACGTTTGTGCTTCACCAACAGTGGAAAATAGACTAAACCGGCCTTTATGTAGAATTTTCATCTTGGCAGGGTGAATGATTGTCACCTGCATCCCCGCCTGTCATCGTGCTAGGAGCAGAGCCTTAAAGTCCTTTCACCTTCGGGCAGATTCCACTGTCATGTCTGAAAAAATGCGGATTGAATATTCATTGTCCACATCAAATTTTTTCCCCTGTATTGCCTTCTCTAGGACCTTCTCTTTAACCCGAACGTTGGCAAAATTTATCAATAACGTGCGAGGATATTTAGAGTTGGCCGGAGCTTGGGCAGGCACACGGTGCACACGCACTATTATTAAGTCTTATGAAGGGTCAGGAAGGACATATTTCCTGATGAAATCATTCACTTAAGTGATGGGGCCATCAGCGTACTCTTTATGCTCCGGAATACCTGTGATTCTGAGATTAGACCTTTGGGAGTGGTTTTCTAACTCCTCCTGCTTGACCCTTAATACCCTTTATACTACCCACTAACTGTTTCTCAATGTGGTGCATTGTCCCGGAAGCCTCAACTAACTTATCCTCAAAGTCCAAGATACACTGCTCCATCTCTTCCACTCTATCGAGTACCTGTGATATTTTCACCTCCAGACTGGACAAGCGATCAGCCACCTGCTTGGCAATTATTTGTTGAGTTATTTTCATTGACTTTATTTCTTCGATGATCTCACATAGGACCCCTTGCAGAGCGGCAGGAAAGTCAGTTACTATCAGGCCTTCAACTGAAGTTGTGCCCCCCCTTACTGCTCAAGAAGTCAGAGTCTCATCACTAGGGGGGGTCCAAATCTCTAGCACTGTTGTTCCCAGTTGAATATCCGAGTTCATGTGTGTGGGAGCAGATAACTCAAGACTGGACTTTGAGCCTGGCACAGTTGTATTGCCCATGTACTTAGTTTGTTATGGAAAACGGCGAAAACTCCATTGCTCTACTGCTCATAAGTGTCTCCATTCAATTTGATGACCCAGCTAGCTCCATTAGGCTTCCATTAGATCCAGATTGGGGTGAAGGGCACCCTATACTCTTGCAAGGTTTTGGGTTAGTCTCTCTGATCTGAACTTTTTACCCCTCTGCATCTTCCGCGGGGGCTGCCCCTGTTTCATTGGTACTGCAGTTGGCCAATTCCCAAACTGTGAACTGCTAATCCACCTGGGGTCTATGCCAGTCTTTGGAGACCCGTGACCTCTGGTAGCTGAACTACAGAGTCTCCTAATGTCAACTCAGAGCTGCACTCTCCAACCGTGACCAACTTGCATGCAGCGCATCTTGAGGGTTCTCTGCTAATTTTGCCTTAATGCTGCTTGAACGATTCACACTGGTATCTCTTAAGCCAGCCCCGTCAAACGTACACACTTCCCAGTGGGGGTCACCTTATTTGCTTTAGTGCCTCCTTTGGTTGGTTTTACTGGCATAGTCTATACCACGCTCCCTCGATGCCCCAATGCCAATAATTGCGGCCAATCCCCTTCCTCTGCCAGTCGAAACTCCCTGATTACTTTTGAGACATCAAGGGCATAATCCACCTTTGGGGGAAGGGGGTACCAGAAGTGGATATATTTGTTGTGAAGTGTGGGGCAAAAAAAGGAAACTTCCTCAAGGACCCTCCGTCAGGCCAGGCCATCAAATCAAGCTGTGTCGTGTTGCATCGCTAACTGGAGCCTTTAATCTTTAACACCTCCGTTGCCTACTCCGGCAAGACACTGCTCCCCTAGTCTCATCATATCCCTACTTCCCGGAGCGAGTCAGCAATTCAACAAACCTGTAATCCAAGCTTGTTTCTGCACTGTTGCATGGCGGCTGAGCCTCCCCTTTGACTGAAGTAGCAGCGTCAGGGCGGGGTGAAAGAAGAGGTGTGCAATGGCGTAGCAAGGGGGGGTCGGGGGGCGGTCCGCCCCTGGCGGCACTAGATTTGGTGGCGGCGGCCTCCCCCGCTCTTACATGAGTTTGCCGCTGGGGTGGCAAACACAGGAGTAATCGGAAGCAACCCCCCCGCGCTCTTCAGTGCGACCGTCGCGGCAAAGCCACGGACCCGGCAAAGGCACAGGGCCGGACTGGGAACCCAAAGCAGTCCTGGCAATTTTGTCAGACCAGCCCCATGTGTGGGTAGAGGGGATGGAAGAGTGAAGCACTGCTGCTTTTGTTACTGGGGGCCGATATTGCTGCACCTCTGCAAAACCGGCCCCCAGTAACCAGTGCTTTAAATGGAAAAAAATAAGTGCAGGTACTCACCAAATTGATTTGTGGACTAGGGGTGGGTTTGGGGGCGGGGCTATGGGCGGTGCTAAGGGGCGTGTCCAGGAGCACATATTTAATTTTATTGAGATTTTCTTGGTGTGCAAATGTGCATAATGATACAGAAGCCTTCCTTTTTTCTTCATTATCACATATGATCGTATATTCAAATACACAAGTTCAGGATGTATGCTGTACAGTCAAATCTTGTATTAGATTTAATGCACTATAATGTTGCTTCATTTATAAAACAAAATAGGCTATATATAATGTAGACATGAGAACTGACTTGCTTCTTAGTTCCCTAGTGGCATTGTGGTCATGGTGGGAGCTCAAAAGTTTCTAACTTCACTATCACTTTTAATAAACTCCTCTCAATGCGATGATATAATCTTATGTACCATGTTAAAATGCGTCCACATGTTAAAGAATACACTTTTTATTTCAATTTTAATGTTTTCAAGGCTCGATTTATGTAAGGGCTCTTCAAGCCAAGCCGGACTCTTGATTCGACTCTGACTTGCTATTCTTGTTTATTTGTTGGTTTGCCCACCTCTACCTCTCCCAGAGCCACTCCATTAACCCTAGAGAAAATGGCCTCTTTAAAACAAAATACAGTTGTGTTGAGACACTGCAGAAAAAGCATATCTGCACTGGGGAGAGAAAGAGTGGCCTAGTACTTGCTATAAGCGAACCCTTTTACATGCACTTCACGCCGGACTGTGGTAATACAAGGCTTTTCGGGATGGAAGCTATACATTTGCCGTGCTGAACACTGCAGACAACACTCATGCATGCAAAATCACGCACAGTGACACACGAGCACTTATGCACAATGAAGCTTGAGAAAATATTCTTGCTTTAAAATAGTGAACCTGATTATCATTGTCAACATTTGATAATGGAGGAACTGGCTTCATGGATTGCTTATTTGCCTCTACTCTCTGAATCCAGTCTTCTACTGGCAACGACCCATAAAAAATTTCGGGGGGGGGGGGCGGATTCTTCCAGCTATCAGCAGAGTAAAGATGCAGGGGCTCTAAGAAGGGGTGAAAGAACAACAAAGCCTCATTAACAAGTAAACAGTCTTTTAAAGACCTGTGAAGTACTCGGGTGTGGCTGTGTGTGTGCCCGGGAAGCTGTCTCAGCCCGGGCTGACACACACGACGGGGGGGGGGGGAGTTGCTGAAGCCTTTTGAGCCCAATGGGCGTTGTGCGCCTGGGTCTGCTGCCGAATTAGCACAGTGCAAGTTATCACTCGATTATCAGAGTGCTGCACGAAAACAGGCCGACTCGTTGTCAGCTGTGTTGCTCTTCTTTCAGCACATACCCATTTCCTTTCTGCGTTGCTGCCCCGTGAGTACCGGTACTCTGTTTGGCCAAGGAGAAGTTCCGGTACTCAAGGGCAGAAAATTCAGAAGTGCCGGTACTTAGTACCGATGAGTACCGGCCCATTTAAAGCACTGCCAGTAACCAAACCGGCCTCCACCACTGCAAAACGAGCCCCCACCCTTTCAAGCGTCCCGGGGAAATGCCTGATGCCTCCTACGGCCAGTCGGGCCCTGACAGCGCACTACGGGGACCGCCTACACACCATCCCTTCTGCCATTGTGAATTCGAGGCCTACATTGACTAACGTTAGCATAAGCACAATTTGCTCAACAAAATGAATTCATTTTAATTACATGTTAATTTTCTTTTTGTTGTGTTAATGTAATTACGCATAAAATCATAAATCTCTGTACACAACACAGTCAAATACGGCTAACACGTTATACCGGAGACAAATTCCAAAACGCCAACACACGTTTACATGGTCCGGCCAGTAGTACCATTGGGAAATTCAAACATCGCGTATATAAAGGAATTTTAAGTTTCCTATCCCCTCATCTTACTGTCTACATAAATGGCTAACGTGGCAAGGATGTACCTCACTGCAAGCGATATTTTCCGTATGCTTGAAGAACACTATATTTTAGTTGCTTAGGGGAGACAAAAAACGTAGTCCAACAGTGTACATAACTAGAATAAATATAGTGTACTTCATGAAGTGAATGCAAAGAAAACACTCTCAAGGAAAAAACCTAGTTCAAAGTCAGTGCCAGTGCATTGAATAAAACCTACCTGTCTCAACAGGTACAGATTGTATGTTGACCCTTCTTGACACAGTTTATTAGCTCGTCACGACTTGGGACAGGTTCTTTGAATTGCGTCCTGCAGACTCTGCTGAGCAAAGGTTTTAAAAGAGAGGCTGCGCTGAACAGAGCAGAAGTAGATAGGAAACATGAATTTCTGCGTTTTTATTAGGAAATATTCTTAAAATGAATGTTCTCACTTCAGATCAATACAGCCTTTAGATCTTTTGAACACACCTTTCTTTCACGTCACTAAATTATCTTTCAAAGGAAGCTCTTCCTGAGGTCAGGGTCAGTGGCGGTATTTTATGCTTGATCCGTTCCGGGGCAGACTAGGTGGCTCAGCGTTGAGAATGGGGGGTCCTTCACTTCCAGGCCTACAGAGGCAGCGGAGGCTGATAGAAGAGGCGCAAGGAAATCAGAATTTGGGAACACTGGAGGGAACACTTCCCCCGGCCCTTACTACCCCTTTCTACCCCCATGTCCAATGTCATCTCCAATCCAGCGGACACTCACCCCCCTACTACCACTGCCCACTCCCCTTCCGTGGTCCCACATCCACATGCACAACATGTCTCCACCGCTAATCTCACTGACAATCCCCGTGACATCCCCATGTCCAACGTCATCACCAATCCAGCGGACACTTTCCTCCCTATTATCACTGCCCACTCCCCTTCCGCCATCCCACATACATAACCTGTCTCCACCGCTAATCTCAGTAACATTCCCTGGAACTCTGACTTCCTACCTAAAATTTCTCTCCCTCCTCCCTTGGACATTAGACCCACTACTAACCCGGCTCCCCTCTCCTAATCCTACTGATTCCGTCCAATCCCTGACCCCTGTTCTCTCTCCTTCCAAAGACCCAAGCCATTCTCGGCCCCTGCCAAAAACATTAAGCTTTTTCAGCTCAATAACACAGCAACTGAACAGAATGGAGCGGAAAAATTAACTCCCTTGCTGCCGATTTCCTATACTTACAACAAGACCTTCTCAACAGGATCAAGCCACCGTGCTCCCACTCCCCGGGAAGATTTGCTCCTACCCCGCTCAATACCTCTCCCATGGCCCCACAGAGCACCCCTCGGCCCTCCATTCGGTCGGCGAGTCAGGCACTTTGACCCAACCGGGATCGCCACCCCTTTTCGGTACCGAAACCTGATGAGATCAACGACTCTTACCTCGCTTTGAGCCAGAATACTGCCCCTTTCACCATCCCTGTTATTGTTGGCACTAACAGAATCCCTAAAACTGTCCACTCGCCTAGACCTCCTGCTCAATACACCTCTATCCACTCAGCTCCCCCCATCATCGAGGCTCCCGCCCTCTCTCTTGCAGGCTCCTCAACTGCAGATCAGCAGTACAACATGCCACAGACATTGCTGAAGCTCTACTCGCTGAAGAAATAGACATCGCTTTCCTCACAGAATCCTAGCTCAATGTCCACTCCACCCCCATTCTTGACATTCTCACCCCTCCAGGGTACAACATCATCAGACAAGACAGGCCGATCAAAACTGGTGGGGGACTAGCCATCATTCACAAAGCTGGAATACAGATTACCAAACTTAAACCTGCAGAATACCTATCGTTTGAATACCTGGGTGTCGAACTCACTGCCAAGGGCACCTCACCCATCAAATTTCACACCATCTACCATCCTCCTGGAGAGCGTGCCCTCTTCACCGAAGAACTAACAGACCTAATAACACGTTTCTCCCTGACAGACACAAAAGACGTGTTCCTGGGTGACCTCAATATCCACTGGAACGACCCAGAAGACTCCACTGTCCAGAACCTATCCAACCTACTGGAAATACACAACCTCAAACAACTCTGCAATGAACCAACTCACATCAAAGGTGCAACGCTGGATGCGATCATTACCAAAAGTGAACTGGTCTCTCTGAGAGCGATTTCTCCCATTAACTGGTCCGACCACCACCTCATTCTGTTCAAGTTTGACGCACTTGTCAGCCACCAACCTATTCGTGATGACAAACCTAATCACTGGACCAGAAACATCAAAGAAGTCCCTATAACCAAACTTGAATCCAGGATTCATGCCCATCTACAACTCCAACCCTCCACCTGGACGGCCGATGACCTCACTACACACTTTAATTCAACAATGACAGAGGTTTTAGACCAAGTAGCTCCACTCAAACTCAAACAAATGAGGCGAATCAAATCTAAACCCTGGTCCAACGTGGATCTTAATAACGAAAGGCGTCAACTCAGACAAACGGAAAGGTCTTGGAGACTAAACCCTTCGACCTTGCACCTAGCGCAACTTAGATCTGCTCGGCTGGCATACAAAAAACACATTTTTAGAGAAAAGGCGTCTTTCTTCCGCAGCCAACTAGATCTGGCGAAAAACAGACCGAGAGAACTCTTCAACATTGTCAAAAGCCAAACAAACTGCACTCCCTCTCACGAAATCAAAGCCACCAAAGAGCGATGTGAAGAAATTGCCACCTTCTTCTCTAATAAAGTCTCAAAAAATGATCAATAATCCTTCATCCAAACCTCAAATCCTCCTTCCCTCGTAACCTGCCCCCCTTTAATCACCCTTGACCAATCAGAAAGAGTTCTTACCAAGGACAATCAGGTCTGCCTCCAGCTAAAAAACAATGCGCACTGGTCCGATTTCGAGCTAATGTCGGAAAACGAGGTCTTCAGTATAATTGCAAGCCTAAAACCTTCTTCCCACACTATGGACCCCCTCCCATCCACAATTATAAAAGAACTCAACCACACCATTACCCCTTTCTGGACAAAAATCATCAACTCCTCTCTCATTTCAGGCTGTGTCCCAGACTCCCTTCAACTAGGACAAATCATACCCATACTCAAGAAACCGGGGGCCGGCCCTAACGATCTCAACAACCTCAGACCTATCTCTAACCTCCCGTTCCTTGCAAAAGCATTGGAGAAATGCGTTCTCCACCAACTCAACAAACACATTGATGAGTTCAACCTCCTCGACACCTTTTAATCAGGATTCAGGAAAGGCTGTAGCACTGAAACAGTTATGCTCAACATCTCTGATGATATTCACAGGGCCTTAGATGAAGGTGAAGCCTGTCTACTCATCCTTATTGAACTATCTGCGGCATTCGACACAGTAAATCATCCAGCGTTACTTGAGACTTTGAAGAGGCGCTCTGGCATTAATGGCACAGTACTAAAATGGTTCACCTCCTTCCTTCAGCACCGCTCGCAACAAATTAAAATCAACTCCTGTCTCTCGAAGCCAACAAAAGTCACACTTGGGGTCCCGCAAGGCTCGATCCTCTCCCCTTCCCTCTTCAATCTCTTCATGGAGCCCCTCACAATCATCTTGAAAAAAGCAGGAGTGAGTTACCACCTTTACGCAGATGACACCCAAATCTATTACAAAATCAAATCACCCAGCGACATCCGACACCTCAATGTCACTCTAACCGAGATCCAAACTTGGTTCAACGCTAACCACTAAAAGCTCAACCGAGATAAAACGGAATTCATTCTATTCTCTCCAAAAAGTAACCACCATCCAATCCAAGAGTGGCTCAAGAATCTGGATGCCCTAAACTGCCCCCTCGTCCTATCCGACTCAGTTAAGTCTCTAGGCATTACCCTTGACAAGAACTTATCAATGGAGGCCCACATCAAAAACTCTGCAAAAGGTGCGCTTTTCTCACTAAAACACCTCAAGAAATTGAAACCTTTTCTTCCCCATGATGACCTCAAGACAATAGTTCAAACCCTAGTTCTCTCTAAAATCGACTACGGGAATGCCATCCTAACAGGGACTCCAAAAGCTCACCTAGCCCCGCTAAGGGCAGTGCTGAACATGGCCGCTCGACTCATATCTGGGGTAAAAAGATTTGAACACATCATACCAGCTCTCAACTCCCTCAACTGGCTTCCCATGGAAGGGAGGTGTATTTACAAACTGGCCTGCATCACACACAAAACCCTTCACTCTCCGTCCCCCAACTACCTAAACAACAAACTGGTAAAAGCAGGAAAATCCAGAACTCTGAGAAGCTCCAACTCACTCCTTCTTATCCCTCCGAAACTGAAAAAGAAAACAACTCAGTACCGATCATTTTCTGGCAATGCTCCCAGGATGTGGAACGCTCTCCCTAGAGACCTCAGATGCAACCCCTCCTTCTCCTGTTTCAAAAGGGACCTGAAACTCCATCTCCTCAACAAATACTTTCCCGTCCAACGTCAACGAACGTAGACTTCAATATCCGAGTTGACTCCTCTCTCTCTTGACATTCAAGGATAGTTGGTGACCGGACTGTGTTAGTCACCTTCGTTTGTTTTCTCTCCCTCCCCTGCACTGTTTACCTATTTTTCATGTTGTATTTTTTATCTCTGTTTTGCTTCCTTACCGCCTTTCTACTATGTAATGCAATTTTCTTCTGTCTTTACTGTGTGTATGTAAAGCGCTGTGATACCCAAGGGTCAAGCTAGCGCTATATAAAACTTTTTAAATAAATAAAAATAAATAAATAAGTGGGAGCGGAGCGGCCTTCTGAGCACAAGGGAAAATTAGTTGGTGGTGACTCTTTTACTGCTACCAGAAATATGGGTGTCTGGTATTTAGAGTAGAGGTAGAGAATAGCAGTGGCGTAGCAAGGGGGAGCGAGGGGGGCGGCACGAGTTTTGGGGGCAGCAGCTCCCCCACCCATTCTTACCTGCGGGCGCCGGGGGGAAAACAATGGATTTGTTCACCAGCCCCCCCGTTCATATGGCCGCCAAGGGCGTCAGAAGGCCTAGTTACCCAACTGGAGAATAGTCTCAAAGCACTTAACAGTGTCCTTAGTAGAGCACGACTTCTCCACTTTTGCAGGGGGAGTTTTCGGGTTCTCCCGCGGGTACTTTTAGCAGCGTTATTGCGTGCCACAGAGAAAGGTGGTGATCACAAATTTGATTCTCAGCGATGTTGATTCTGCCTTTCATCAATCCTGCTTGGGCCCACTTGCTTGTGAAAAGAAGAAGGTGGTATCAGAGCACTATCAAAGTTCCCTGTGCATCTGCTGAAAACTTGTTATGTCGTGATTATATTGCCAATTGCTCCTCCCAGTCTCCTTCCTTGTACCCCAGGAGGCACAATGATTGGCTGATCTTTGGTTTGACTTTTTTTCCCTTTTTCCCAAACTGGACCTTGCTAGGAAGGACCTGCCTCTCATTAAAACTTCTGTTCCGCTCTTCTCTCTGAAGCTTGGACTGTCATGTCCATCCAAGGGACACATATGCCATAATTATGAGCACGGCGACCGACCACACTGTGGGACCACCCGCAGTATTACGATTGCAGCAGTTGGACCACCACGAGACAGCCGGCACCGCCAGGATCAAGGCTCCCGCTGGGTCGGCAGTCTTTCAACGGCAGGAATTTGCTGGCGGTGCTGCAGCCGGCACAGCGAGCATTTTCACCGCACTTTTCATGGCGGGAACCCACCATGAAAATGGTGGCAGAATAGCAACAAAGGGGGCCTTTACAGGGCCCACTGCTGGATTTGGGCCAGTGAGTGCATGCGGGGGCACATGTAGTGCCCCCCTGTGTTTGCCCCTCCCCTTCCTGCATGGTGTGGCATGCATGCCACACCATGCAGGAAGGTCCAGTCGGCGCTCTGTGAGCGGCGGTCTGCCTGCTAAGCTCTTTCATGAGCAGCTGCTCTCAGACTGCCCAAGGACCGCCCACCAGGCCAGGAAAAAACTCCTGATATGGCGGGCGATCGCACCATGGGTTTGGTGGTCCCACAGCAGATGATGCATTGCACCGTCCGCTGTGGGACCACCAAACTCGTAATTAGGCTCATAGTTCTCCAGCACTAATTTGACCAGTCAAGTGCCCCAGCTGGGCAAAACTCCAACCATACACATCCCAGAAAAAGTCATGACTCGAGATCCAGGTAAGTGCTGTTTAAGCTCTGGATAGCATTGGGAGCATCACCCTCTGCCCTGCATCCCCAGGGATTGCCACCCATGTAGGGACCTCCTGATCCACTAAATCGGACACCTTGCAACCCACAGAGGTTGCTGGTTTGGTGACCCATTCAAGTGGAGTGGGTGACCCCCTTTAGTATCCGATTCTTCTGGGACCCGTTCTGCTCCAGTCCCATAGACTCCTTCCCCTATCATAGTGCAACTGCTCACATTACGCATAAGGAAAAGCTTTTATTTAGGAACGAAATTTGTGTTTTCGGTAAGTAACATGCTAATTGGGGCAGATGGCAGAAGAATTTAATTTCCAGTTTATACTTTAAAAGATATGCACAGGAGTCACTTCTTGTTGTTAATAGTTTCTTTGTGCCACATGGCATCTGCTCCTATGACTGTTTTTTATTTTTCATCTGAAAGCTTTTTATCATCCATATCCATAAAGCTATTTAAGACATTATCATCCTTACTGCTATTTGAAGTCAGAATCTGTAAAATAGGTATAGCCTTATGGATATGTCTGCTGTCAGAACTTGCAGGTTGTGTGACAAAATATTACTAACAAAAATATTTCTGACAAAAATATCACCCAAAAAATATTGAGCACACAAATATTGACTTCACATTCTTTGTATGTAAAGTAAAAAATATCAACCATAAAAATATGGAAGAAAACAATATTGTTGAAAATGAGAAAGTATATAAAATTGTAACTTTTAGACACCACTTTAAATTTAAAACACATAGGGCCTCATTACAATGTCGGTTGGAAAGCCTCCTACCGCTGGTTGGAGGCTTTCCGACCCACATGGTAGGTTTAAAGTCGAAGCGATGTATTAGGATGATGGCAGTCGAAGTTTAAACTGGCTGGAGAATCCGACACGGTTCCGACGGGCTCAAGGAGCCAGTCAGTCGGTCGGAAAGACCTCATAATCCCTTTTGGATGGCGTTTCCGCTGTTGGGATTATGATGTCGGTTTCCGACAGCCATTCTATGTCGGGCTTTCCGACATGGAATGGCTGTTGGAAAGCGACATTGGGGCCCCTAGCAGGACCTCCGTCCCACCGCGGCCTCCGCATTTGTGCCAGAGGTGCCCCCCTCAACGTCCCTGCATCATGTTGCAGGCACTGTGAGGTGCCTGCCACACGGTGCAGGGATGTTTATAAACTTCAAATTTTTAATGGGAGCTTGTACTGTGGGCTGTTTCCGCCCGCCGAACAAGCTCCCTTTGAAAAATGGATGTTTCCAACCGCACCATGTGCAGTCGCATCCAAGTAAGGCGGTCGGAACTGCTGACCTGAGGTCGGTCGGTTCCCAATCTGCAACGTTGTCGGTCGGAGGCAACTCCGACCGACATCGTAATGAGGCCCATATTATCTTTAATAATTATATTAAATTTAATAAATATAAAAATACAAACAATAAATTATAACATAAATATAAAATGAAATATATAATTTAAAATATTTTTTAAAACATTAAACATAATATTTCAAGAGTAGGATTTAAACATATATAATGAAAAAATTATTATATCAAACACCTGATAATAAAACATTAAAATATATATATAATAACAACATTAAAACAAAAAATAAATAAAAAATACTTTACATTAAATTAATGTGTAAAATTAAAAGAAAACACAAAAACAAATATATATATATATATATATATATATAGAAACAACTTAAAAAGATTAACAATAAAAAATTAACAAATACTTAAAATAATAAGTAATTAATATACATAATTAATCATCAATTTACACATTAAATTACATAAAAATTATTTTAATAAATTAAAAACAAAAAATTGCATTTTAAAAATCTACCCACCCTCATCTGATTTTTATGCACAGAGTTATAATTTTACCAAGGGGGACCACTGGAAGGTGGGGCCCTAGGTAATAGCAGGAGCGGCGGCCTGTGCAGGTAGGAGTGGTGGGTGGGGAGGCGGCGTGGGGGGAGTCGACCGATGACAGCGAGGTAAAGTTACATTTAAAAAAAAGAAAACCACTTACCTTGCCCTCGCCGAGTCGGCGATGGGGCGAGCGCAAGGTTAGTGGTTTTCTTATTTTTTTAATTAACCTTACCTCACCGTCATCTGTTGACTCCCCCCCCACCCTACCACCCGCCCCACTGCTCTTACCTGCACAGGCCGCTTCTGGGTAATTGTCCACTTTAGCAATTCCTTAAAAATGCTCTGGTACATGGTGAAGATGACCTTTCCCAGAGGTACCCTCCAAGAAAATTTGGAAAAAATAGGGCCAAGTTGTTCAAGGAACAGCATTATATTAAAATGAATTGCCCAAAACAGAATTACCAGGCAGTTCTGAAGATGCACTTCAAGATTGTCAATTATATGGTATGTCAGAAAAGCCAGAATCTTGCTAAGATGATCACAAAACAGACACTTTTTCAAAGCAATCTCCCTAAAATTGCCCAAAAAGCCTTATGTTTCAGAGGGAGTTGAAATAGTCTAGGGATGCAATTTGCAATGGCCTTCTATAAGTTTACATTTTTGCACATAATTACCTTTTTCTTGCTTTAATCTCCCCAGCCTCCACTTCAAGGTATATGTTCAGCCCTACATTATAACTGAAAAAATACTTAAAGTGAAACCTTTGCGAAAAACAAAAAGTTACACTCATAATGTCATTTGTTAGAGACAAGGGTGTCACTCTGTTCAGAACCGCTTGTAGGCTCATGCTCCAGAGATACCACTCGATTACCAAGATCTTACAGATTTAGACAGTAGACCTGCCCGTAAAGCCCTGTCCTTGATCAGCGATGCTTAAAATATGCATTATAAAGTTTTAACCGCTATAGATGAACGAATGCCTTCATGTGAATCGTAAAATGACAGCAATAGAAGTAAGGGCCCTCTGACTCCAAGGAAGTGGCATCACCAAAACCTGACCCTAACTTGCCATTAAATATGACTCAAATTAAAGCTTTTAATATTTGTTGTAACATATTATGAATCATCTTCAAATGCTTTTATATTAATCTGTTCCACTACATTTAAAGCACTGCAAAGTGTCTCCTATGTCATATTCTTTTGCTATATAAAAACCACGTAAATAAAATAAATTAATAAAACAATAATTTTGCATCAGGTTTCCCTTTGTTGATATACCACAGATTTTGTTCCCATATGCAAGATTATCATTTTTAGAAAATCCACCAGTAAATCCACAAGTAATGTCCCAAAATAACAGCTCTCAATTTTTTCAAGTACCTATGTGTACTATTGCCCTCAAGGCTAGAACCTGGCACACATGCCCATGTATTACAAACACAGATCTGGAATCTTCATTACATTCAAGCAGTAGCCACCCTTTTCAGGAATACTTACCTTAAAACAGGATGTCCATCAAAAGATATGGGTGGCCACCACATACCAGGGAAAACCCCCATTGTGCCTCGCATGGCCACAAAATAAAGCCAAGGATGTTTACAAAATACCAGTAATGACTACCATGGTGCTTAAAATGCATACATTATGCCAATGAAGACCACTTGCTAGTGTAACATAATGCCCAGAAAGCCCACTAGATGCCAAAGACGGCCCACTCATGCCTCCATAATTCCCTTAATACCTACAAAATTCCAAGACAGACTGCCTTATGACTTAGGGCCTGATTACGATCTTGGTGGATGGGATACTCCGTCACAAACGTGACGGATATCCCGTCCGCCGTATTACAATTTCCATAGGATATAATGGAATTGTAATATGGCGGACGGGATATCCGTCACAATTGTGACAGATTATTCCATCCGCCAAGATCATAATCAGGCCCTTGGCCTCTATCGTACCTTGATAATGCATATAAGGCTCATATTATGCCAAAGATGGCAAATTATTGTATTGTATTGTAATTGCATTTATATAGCGCTTACTACCCCTGACGAGGCGTCGAAGCGCTTTATCGGCGAGTAGCACGCAACTCCAGAACCCATAAAGGATTAGTGTAGAATTAGTATAGTGAAATATGAAAGTAATTTGAGTGGTGAATATGTTAGTCAGTTATTTGAATTGAGGAGGGTTTGGGAGGGATAGAAGAGGGGAAAAGGTTTGCATTTATATAGCGCTTCTTACCCCTGATGGGGTGTTGAAGCGCTTTTTTGGCGAGTAGCACGCTACCCCGGAACCCATAAAGGATTAGTGTTGAATTAGTATAGTGAAATATGAAAGTAATTTGAGTGGTGGACATGTTAGTCAGTTATTTGGATTGAGAAGGGTAGGGGAGGGATAGAAGAGGGGAAAAGGTTTGCATTTATATAGCGCTTGATACCCCTGATGGGGTGTTGAAACGCTTTTTTGCCGAGTAGCGCGCTACTCCAGAACCCATAAAGGATTAGTGTTGAATTAGTATAGTGAAATATGAAAGTAATTTGAGTGGTGGATATGTTAGTCAGTTATTTGGATTGAGAAGGGTAGAGGAGGGATAGAATTAGGGAAAAGGTTTGCATTTATATAGAGCTTCTTACCCCTGATGGGGTGTTGAAGCTCTTTTTTGGCGAGTAGCACGCTACTCCAGAACCCATAAAGTATTAGTGTTGAATTAGTATAGTGAAATATGAAATTTGAGAAGTGGACATGTTAGTCTGTTATTTTGATTGAAAAGGATAGTGGAGGGATAGAAGAGTGAAGGATTTAGACTTTTTTTTGTTTGCTTTGGAGGTCACAGCAGTGGCGGAGGCTTGGGGTGAGTAAAAAGGGATGTGGAGTGGAAGAGTCAGAGGGAAGAGTTTAGAAAGGCTTGTTTTGGGGGATCAGTATAGTAAAAGAGGTGTCAGATGATGCAAGGAGGGGTAGCATAGGGGAGAGTCTAGAAAGGGTTATTTAGGGATCATTATGACACGGTTACCATCATGTATAGAGTGCTCACTATATTCCATGGATGTCCCCCTTATGCTTGTGCCACCATAATGTTTACAATGCCACTGTGTGAAAAGAAGGCCCCTCCTGATTACAAGAATACCCCTAATATATGGATGACTCCATGCCGGGGTCACAATAATGGCTGGAATGCCCACCATAGTCTCTTTTGGTGTAACCTCAATCTCCCAGTTTGAGCTCTCCAGTTTGTTAGTTTCTCTATCTCCAATTCCAGTTTCTTTCTTGTCTCTATCTTTACCTGTTGCACTCTTCTCATCTCAAACTACAGGCTCTACCACTTTTCTCATCCTCCTTTTTTTGTATGCATATCATCATACTCCTATTAGACTTTTATTCCCTCTATTCACATTTTCTTTCCGTATCTCCTTGCCATCTGCCTCCATTCTCTCTCACCACATATCTCCACCACCAACCATCATTACTAAAATTACCTTTTTCGCCCCCCTCGACTGCGTTTGTGTCTACATTGTTTTATTTTCTTCTGCTGGGCTTTCTTTTGTCACTCCTCTTCTTTCTTTCTTTCTTTCTTTCTTTCTTTCTTTCTTTCTTTCTTTAATTCTTTCTTTCTTTCTTTATTCTTTCTTTATTCCTTTTTTTGTGCCTGTCTTCCTACATTATGGCCGTCCTTATGAGTGAACCATAAATTGTTCAGTTATATTCCACCTGGAGATTTCATCTGTGACAACCAGACAAGGTCCCTTGGTGGACTACCACAGAAAGGTGTTGTTGTTTGTGTTCTGCATTTTGCCTTCAGATCTAGGTAAGTATTAGGCTTGGTATTTTTCCCTACCTACTACCACTTTAGTAAAACGGTAATAGGTTGGGAAAAATATTTATAATTTTCTATAGATTTTTAAAATATAAGTACCTCAATCCTGCCTCAGGAACACCAAGGTATTTAAAAAAAGATTTTTCAATAAATATGATTCAGAAATTCAAAATACACTGTACTAGACTACATTTTACAAATATAGTGTACACAGTGTATTTAAATATGCACCTAAAAGTCTACAGAGTAGGGCGGTAATATCTACAAATTACTGCGCTACTTAAAAAAATGTGCAGTTCCCCATACACTGCTATAAAATAAATATAAACATATATGGAAAATTATACATTTCTCTATCTATTACACTTTAATAAAGTGGTAATAGGTAGTGAAGAAGAATGAAAACTTTTACTTACCTATATGCAAGACCCTAACTTAGAACGCAGCAAAACACAGACCGAATGACTTACCAAAACTGTGATTAAAAATACATGGCTGCCTTTTATCTTTGGTAAACACAGCCATTAGTCAATCACATACTGACTTCTCATCCGCATGTACCGCGGTATGCCGTGAACTTACAGCGGTATACCGTGCCACAATATATAACTAAGTTTTAAAAACTTATGACTTAAACACTACTTACACTATTCACACATACTACTAAAAATTACCATATTCACCTCATAATGTATATTCCTGCCACATTACATCTAGATCTGTTCACACACTTTTACGCTACGTCTGTTTAACACACTCCACTCCACTCAACTCCATTCCACTGTATGTCACTCCACTCGATCCCACTCCATTCTATGCTATTGCACTCTATGCCACTCCTCTCTACGTCACTCCACTATATGCCACTAAACTCAATGCTAATCCACTGTGCACCACTCCACTCTACTCCACTCCACTATACGCCATCCCACTGCACATCACCCTACTCTAAGCTGTTATAATCTACACCCCTCCATTCTATGATACTCAAGTATATGCCATTCGACGGTACGCACCTCCACTGTATGCTATTCCACTCTATTCCACAGTATGGAACTCCACTCTATGACAATACACTCTACTCTACTCCACTGTATTCTATGACACTCTACCACAGAGCACTATACGCCACTCCAGTCTTTGCCACTCCCCTGTATGCCATTCTACTGTATGCCACTCCACTCTACAACACTACACTCTACAGTACTAAATTATACGCCACTCCACTATACGCCACTCCACTGTACTGTACTCAACTCTACAACATTCCACTCTACGCCACTCCTCTCTACACCATTGTACTGTACCCTATTCTACTGTACCCCACCCAACTGTAACACATTCCATTCTACTCTACTCTATGACACTCTATGCTACAACAGTACAATTTACAACACTCTCCTCTCCACTCCACTCTATTATACTACAGTCTACTTAATGACACTCCACTCGAAAACAGTAAACCCTAGGATTTCAACAAATTTTATATAAAAAAAAATATAAAAATTCAATTAAAAAAACAAAGGTGCGGTATAAGTTATAGTTAGGAAAACTTTATTTATTCTTTCTTTACAAACCCAACTTAAACTAAACAAACAATTCGGCAATTCTAAAGTTATAGTTAATTTTATAGCTATAATTTAAATTTATAATTTATGCACCACCTTCAAATGCCTGTAACTCATGCACCTACTTATCACTCACCACACATTAACTTTATTTCGCACCTTTTCCATGCACTGGTTATATCCTTCCATATTACATCACTTATAACATGTGAAATCATAGCATTTATAACACTTATGACATCTCAAATGACATCATTTGTCATAGCACATTGCATGGAGAAGATGCTTGTTATAGTTAATGTAGTGTTTTTTGACTGGCCTATATCTTTGGCGTTGCTTGATGAATCTTCATGAAATTTACCCCAAAAAGTGTGCCTGGAAAGTTTCGGGGTGATCTGTCAAGCCGGGGCGGGGAAAAAAATAAATATATATATAAATATATATATATATTTATGTGTGTGTGTGTCTTTGGTATCGCTTGCCGAATCTTCATGAAATTTCCCAGAAAGGGCCCTGCTGATTCTTGCTGGCATGTAAAGTTTCGGGGTGATCCGTCAAGTTGGGCGAGGAAAAGAAATATATATATATTACCTACTGGCGGTCGCCAGTAGGTAGTTATAGTTAGGACCTAGTTTCCATAGGAAAAGCGTTTTTTGTTTTCCCAATAACTGTGGCGTCGTTTGACGAATCTTCGTGAATTTTTCAAAACTAGTGGGGCACACCGGTCAGCTTCTGTCTTGAAAGTTTCAGGGTGATTCGTCAAGCGGGGGTCGAGAAAAAAGGGGGGTCCCAAAACGCATTTTCCCCATGTAAATTTCCATAGGAAACTTTAGACAAAGCTACAGCCCGAACTGCTGAACGGAATTACACCAAATTTGGCAAAAAGGTAGGTCTTGGTTCAGAAAGAGCCCTTTTTGTTAAATGGTGTAAATCCGTTCAGTAGTTCCTGAGAAATTCCAAAAAGAAAAAATATCAATATCTGAGCACCGAGGAGGATTCGCGACCCCTCCCGAGCACGAGCTCAATTCTGATTGGCTGCCAACATTCCAAACCAGGAAGTGTTGGCAGCCATCTTGTGACTCAGTAACCGAGTCACAAGAAATCAGAAAGAAAAACATGAAAAAGAAGAAAAGGGGGCAGGGTAGAAACACCCTGACCCCCTAGGCCTGCTCAGGGGGTCCCACAAGGACCCCCAGGGGCAAAAAAAGCATTTTTAAAAAAAACAAAACGGCAGAATTCGCGTTGAGGTCGCGAATCCTGCAGTGAAAATAAAAAAAAAACGAAGCGCGGGCTCCCGCGCTTTGTTTTCAAAAAGCCCCTGGGTGGGCCAGGTCCCAGGGGCAATCATTGATTTATTTGCGGGGGCCCCCACAGCCCTGGGGACCGCCACCACCCTGGGGCTTATGAAATTGAATGCGGGGGGCACGCACCCCCCCGCAGCCCCTGGGACCGCCACCTCCCTGGGGCTTATGAAATTGAATGCGGGGGGCACGCGACCCCCCTGCAGCCCCGGGGACCGCCACCTCCCCGGGGCTGAAATTAAAAAATAAAACTGTGGGGGGGGCTCCTGCCCCTCCCCACACTGCCCTGGGGACCACCACCTCCCCGGGGCATTCAATATTTAAATACGGGGGTCCGTTGCGGACCCCCAGGCCCCGGGGACCACCACCTCCCCGGGGCTTTGAAATGGAGGGAGGGGGGCTGCGTGGCCCCCCTCCAGGAGCCCTCGATGGCCCTGGGGACTGCCACCCCCCAGGGCCGGCTCCTGCAGTGTCCCAGGGTGCCCACCCCCGGGACACTGCTGTTTGCTATGGCAGGGCGGGAGCACGGCTCCCACCCTGCCATAGCAAACTCTGCTTTGCTTCCTTGAAGCGAGAGCAGGGAAACTCAAATGACATCACTGATGACATCACTGATGACATCATCCAGCGACTGTGTGTTTCTGTAAAGTTTAAATATGTTTTATATATATATGCCAAGGTGTATTGTAGAATGAGTGGGTGTATAAGTGTCTGGATGGAGGATTTAGTAGGTGAGTGACTGACTGTATAAGTGAGTGATTAAATGTGTCTTAGTGAATGCATGGGTTAGTGACTAAACTGTGTGAATGTCTGTATCAGTCTGTCTGCTGTTGTGTAAGCTGCTGCATGGGTTGGTGAGTAGCTACATGAGTGTCTATATGGGTTATTGATTGGTTGCCTGAGTATTTGTATGGGTGTCTGAGTGTCTGTGTGGGTGGGTGGGAGGTGTGTGACTCTGTGCATAGATGTGTGAGTGGTTGATTCACTGGGTGTATGGGTTAAAGAGTGCATGTGGAAACAGCTGTATGGGTGGGTGAGTGTGTGTATGGGTGTGTTGGTGAGTGAATGGATGTCTCAGTGGTACATGTCCAAGTAACTACATATGTAAAAGGCAGTGTATGTGAGAGTTGGAGTATATAAATGACTATACGTGAGAGTCAGTGATTGTGAGAGTGGCTGTATGGATGAGTGTGTACTTGTATCAGTGATTGTATAAGAGAGTAAGTATGTGTTAGTATCTGTATGAATAAGTGAGGTGGTGTGTGTATAACTGTATAGGTGAGTAAATGGAAGTGTGATTGATTCTTTGCATGACTGACTGCGTGTGTGAGTAACTGGATGAGTGGCAGTGTGTGAGTGTCTGTATAGGTGTATGAGTGCATATGATAGTGTTGTATTGATGAGTGACTGCATGTATGAGTGACTGTATGGGTGAATGAGTGGATGTGTGTGTAGACCTAGGAATCAGTGAGTAACTGGTATTGGTGTGTCTATGGTTTCGAAAATGGTAGTCTGTATTTTAGAGTGGGTGTATCAAAGGTTATATTAGGGTGTGAGGAGGTGCATCAGATTTTCACGTGGATGATGTCATAAGTGATGTCATCAGTGATGTCATTTGAGATGTCATCAGTGATGTCATCAGTGATGTCACTGACCATGTCATGAATGATGAAATATGTGACGTCATCAGCAGTGCATTGCGGGGGCGCGAGTTATAGTTAGCTGAACTAACTATAACAGTCGAATTTCTCTGGTTTTGTACGAGTGACATGTCCAACTAACTATAACGTCCCTGAAACCTGTGGTTTTTTCAGTGAATATATATATATATATATATATATCAGGAACACTCCGCTTGCATCCCTTTGCCACCAGTTACAGTAACGGAGCACGGACCACGTTGTAGTGCAAATTGAAGTTTTAATCAACTCCTCCAACACCAGCCATCATGATGCGTTTTGACCCCTAGAGGCCTTGATCACATATATATAAATGCCGCATTGCAGAAAGATGAAAATCTAATCATTAAGCCATCAGACAAAGGCAGGAATGTGGTTTTAATGAGCAGAAAGAAATAGATATGTGAAGCACATAGACAGCTGAGTGACACTAACTGCTATGAGAGGGTAGACAAGAGATACCTGACCGAGTTACAAAAGAGATACTTTGATTTATTACAGGGATGGTACGACAGCCAACTATTAAGTTGGGATGAATGACAGTTGCTTAACCCGTTCGATGCGTCGGACGGCCCCCGGCCATCCGACGTCACGGTGGGCGTGTGCGGAGGACGCCCACTCATTATTTCACCCGCACCGCGGCGGAATTCACTTGCCGCTGTCAAGCGGTTAAAAATGAGACACCGATGATACCCACAATCTACTTACTCCCTAAAGTCCACAAAAACATGGTGGACCCACCCGGACGCCCCATAGTATCCTCTAAGAACAGTCTATTCGAAAATACATTGATCTTTGTAGACCACTTTGCTAATGTTATCTTATGTTAAAAATATTTGTAGAGCGCACGTACACCATACGGTTTCCTGGCGCTGGTTATAGAGAATAGCCTGCAGCTCATTGATTCATTCATAAGCTTGGGAAAAAAGTCAAGTTTTTAGGAGTCTCCTAAATTGAGGGTAACATGGTAAGGATCTGATGTTTGAAGAGAATGAGTTCCAAAAACGAGGGGCCAGAACAGCAAATCTAGATCCACCTAATCTCTTCCTTTTAAAGGTGGGGATAACCAGGAGGTTAAGGTGGGATGATCTCAGTTTCTGAGCAGGGATAAACCTCTGGGTGAGGGTAGAGACAGATTCCGGGCAGGTGCCGTGCAGGGATTTAAAGATAAGGCATCCAATCTTAAATGCACTGCGTTGTGTTACTGGTAGCCAGTGCAGCTTCCTCATTAGGGGATTGATGTGACACCATCTCGGATGATGGTAGATCAGTTTCTTTGAACAGATCAGTCTAGCTGCCTGTTTTTGCACCATTTGCAGTCTTCTTGTTAAATGTCCAGGAAGGCCGAAGTAGAGCGAGTTTGCATAATCAATGTCAGAGATGACCATAAAAAGAACGACCTGAACAAGAGCTTCAAAAGTAAGGAATCTACTGATTTTCCTGATCTTCCGGAGCTGGAAAAACATGTGGAAACTACAGACCCCATCTGGGAGCTCATAGGGAGAATGCTATCAAGTGTGACTCCCAAGCTCTTTGGTGAAGGTGAAGGTAGGGGTGGCGTTCCCAACTCAACGGGCCAAAAATTTGAGGTGCAAGGATTTCAAGAGCTGCTGAATAAGACAAGTTCTGTTTTGTCTGGATTTAGTTTTAAGTGGTTTCTATTCATCCAATTACGTATATGTAACATAGTTGTCTGGAAATTCAGAAGAGAGTCAGGAGTATTGTCAATAGTAAAAATCAATTGCTTGTCATCAGCTTAGTTGAAAGTGCACACATTCATTTCCCCCAGAGACCGAACCAATGGAAGGAAGTACAAATTGAACAGGTGCGAGGACAGAGATGATCCCTGCGGCATGCCGCAGGTCAGTTTCACTTTGGAGGCCGTGAATTGGGAGAGTCGAACTGATTGAGAGCGACCATCTAAGAAAGATGTGAGCCATTTGAGGGCAGATCCCTGGACCCCTGCATCCCTGACACGGTCCACCAAGAGTTTATAGTCGACCGTGTCGAAAGCCGCCGATAGATCAAGAACCACTTTCTATTTCCATATGTAAAAGATTTAAACTCATATGTGAGGGACACAAAAGATTTTCTACAGAAGATACAAAACTTACACTGGGGGCCTGAACACTGGATGGTGTGTCTAGATGTAGAAAGCTTATATACCAGCATAAGACACACAGACGGTATAAGGGCATGGAAACACTTTCTCAAAGCACGAAACATGCATTTGCTGGAACACACACATATGATCCTTAAAATGATTGAGATCTGCCTCACAGAGAATGTGTTTATGTTTGATAATGTATGGTACAAACAAATACAGGGAACTTCCCTGGGCACCTGCTTTGCTCTCAGCTATGCCAATCTCACAGTAGGCTGGTGGAAAAGCAGATCAACCTACAGCTAAGGTATATTGGTATTGATGATGTGTTCTTTGAATGGGAGGACAATGAACGAGAACTAGAATAGGTTTTGTTAGAACTACACAGGAATGAAATGAACCTCAGATTTGCCATGCAATACAGCCAGGACACCGTGGACTTCCTTGACCTTAGACTCACATTACTTGATGGAATGTTGACCACTGCGCTATATAGGAAATCGACAGCAGGTAATTTGATCGTCCATGCGGCTAGTTGTCACCCATCAAATTTTAGGTGGAGTATCCCCTATGGGGAATTTCTCTGAGCCAAAAGGAATTGCAGCTCAGATGAAACATACGAGAGATCCACGGAAGAGATGATTAGAAGGTTCAAAGCAAGGAAGTATCCCCAGAAAGCCCTACACTAAATGAGTAGGAAGGCAGCAAACATCAAAAGAGAGGAAGCCCTTTCTCAATCACCTAAACCTAAGAGAGGTGAAGGAAGTGACCCGTATAGGGTCACTCGGGTTACTACAACACCTCTCGGCCTTACCTATATCAATGAAGAGTCGGTCAACCAGTAGAGAATGCAAACAAGCAGTTTATTATCTATACTCTGCAGAGGAGCCCAAATACAACATGCACCATGCAATGCTTGCTAATGGACTGACTCAATAATCATGCGCAGCATAGTATGATACATCAAACACGTCATAAACATCTAGAGCATGCCTACAAGGGAAAGTTACAGGTTTAGGGATGCGTACTTTAGGGAGGCAGAGGGGCGTACATCACCAGCCCGAGGCAGGCACACGGTATCTCTTAGCCAAGGTCAGCCAGCTGCATCCCTGCTCCTCCCAACTTAGGAGAGGTGCTGCAAATAGAATATTACTTACGCACACAGAAAGGCTTATTCATAAGCGAAGCAGCGCCCCTTATTGAATAAAGAAACGAAACTGGGCGTATACTTATCAGGTGAACAACAAGTGTCATGGCGCAGCTGTCTGGGCCTACCTCGTTCGCAGTTTTAGAGCTCACCGCGTGCTTAAACATAGCCATAATGTAAGATGGCGGCCAGTATACAAAATGGCTGCCACCTGTCCAAGACTAACCTGTTCTGTAAAACATCATCTTTCTTAATATAGCTCAGTGGGTTGTCAATATAGATGACTACCACTGCTATATTTAGCTATATAAGGCTAATCTAATAGCGTAACATAAGGGGCATAGCCCTATGATTATTTTGAAACCTACAGACCCTCCTTTTAGCGTTAGAAGCTAAATATAGAAGTACAGAGGCCATCAGGCAGGGTCTTTATCAGTCATCAGCATGAGGAAACCGGGGGGTGTGCAACTGTGCAGAACTAAGGCGAGATCCTGTTGAATTCTAATCTTTAGTCCTCGAAAATGCCTTTGTCGATATCCATCAGTTCTTGAAGTTCTTTCAGCATCATAATCGCATCCCTGGCTTTAGACTCACTTATTGGAACAGAGGGGGTGAGTTTAGCCATGCAATAAGTGCAACAGGATGGAAGACAATTCACACAAAGGCAACAAGTGAAGATGATCCCTGCAACTACTACTAAACCCATGAGAATCTTCCATCCCCATGCGGACATTAGGCCCCAGAACTACTGTGTCAGAGACCCTGTACCGTTATCTTCATGTATTTCAGAGGCTAACCTATGGAGTTTCTGAATAGCTCAATAAACGGTAGGGGCGTGGTCTGGTATGTAAACGCAGCAGCTGCTACCAATCACACGACAGGCTCCACCCCTGTCTGCAAGAATGACGTCAAGGACAATCCGGTTTTGAAGAGCAACGAGCCTGGTCACCTGAAGCTCAGCTGTAATATTCGTGAGTATACCAGCAGTAGTGTTAATGACCGCTTCCACTACTCTAGTAAGATGGCGAATTTGCCTACTATTATACATAGGTCCCCATAGAGGCACCAATCCCTTCATAACATCAGCAAATTGCTGCATTGTGGTATCTGTCTGATCAACATCTTCAGTGTTGATAATCCTCTTTACTCGTGACAATGAGGTAACCCTTTGCTGCAACTTATGATCCTTATGATAATTGGATGGGGCTAAGTAAACTGGGGGTAGAAGGAAAGAAACATAACAGCTTCCTGCCTACCCCCTCAAGAGCCATACATGAGCATGTGTCCCACAGACAAAATATACATTTGGGGGTGTAAGCAAGGGTGGACTACTTGTCGTGGTCAATGTAAACGTATAATTACAATGACTCTTCCCCACAGGAACACTCCCAAACCCTTCTACACAAAATGGGGCTGGTTTATCAATTATTGGAATGGGTAGGACCTCACTATCTGGGATATTTCTCTCATGAAAGGATCTAAAATACTCTGTTATATTAAACCCTTGGAACTCCATCATCTCATCTTTTACCCAAGAAATGTTTGCACTTTGCTCATAAACATTCATACAGGCATCTGGATGCAAAGTACCTGCCTTCCCTCCTTTTCCGGGAGTGTATCCCTGGTGCATCACTATGTATTCCAACACTGCTTCATAATCTTCTTTAGTCAGTTGGGCAGTATCTGCATGTGAGTGGGTATACACTACAGTAAGGAGCTGGAACCATGCTTCACAACTCCCTAGATATGACAGAGGCAAGGATATAAGAAGATCATTCTTATGAGTCATAGAAGGAAGTAAACCACAGATCCAACACTTTGTCGCATTAGTCGTTTGGTGTACTTCATGGAGCATCTGAAGAAAAGCATTTCCAAAATACGTCTGCCTATGTCTTTCTTTATGTGGAGCTAGGGAAACAAACGAATGCTCAGGCGGATCAGGAGTAGTCCCTATCAGAACATGCATTGGATGCTTAATTTCTAAATAAAATATCACACCAAACAATATAATCATAACAACAAAAATGCAGAATAAAACCACAACTTTGGTTTTAGTGGTCCAACTAGGCCATCCAGGATCATTTTGACCTAAGGGCGGGGCCGCCAGAGGCTGCTCCTCTTGCGCGACAACTCGCCCAAACGGGAACATATCTGACACCTACTTTCTACAATAATGATGGAGTCACTTGCGACCTTCTTCAATCAATGATCAACTACGCCAAAGTCCATTCTAAGCCTCTTTGGTAGGCTTCTATTGTCCATCATACTGTAACAGGTGACTTCCTCCGCGTGGGGCCTCACAGTCTAGGCCTACTCAGTAACCCAAGCCTTCTTTGTGTCGGTTGGGGTGCCTTCCTGGCAAACACCCACAGCTCACTCGAAAGTCTAAATGTTTCAAAGCAGTGCACCAGTGTCTCTCTTTTGTGGCAGGCACAACAGATATTGTGCTCTTACCATAAACTCAAATCCATAACTCTCTATTTCCCTCTGGTGCACTTCTTTTGTCGTGGGCGTAGATCATATCTTACTGACCCAGGCACTGTTTGATCAGAAAAAAGCAACGGAGGCTCAGGCTCAACAAAGCTCCCAGACTCCAACACTCGTTGTTCAGTGTCAGAGGACTCTCGTGCTGCCCTTATTTCAGGAGGGACAGCTTCCAATAACACATCTTCGTTCTCTTTTTCTGTCTCCGTCCAAGTTAGCCGAGCATCCGAAAACGGGATGAACCTTGGTACGTGCTCACATTCATGATCTCCGATTCCTTCTTGGACCCATCGGTCATAAGGGAGTGGCAGCGGTATTCTTTTGGTATGGTGGGCATGTATCCAATTCTTTCTCCCATCCACCTTCACCGCAGTCCTCGTTGCAAGGAGGACTTGCTTCGGTTCATGCCAACGGGGCTCCAGAGCCTTTGTCCTCGCAAAGTTTTGGATCAGAACCCAGTCCCCGGGCTGCAACTTATGTCCGGGACTCTCTGGAAGTGGTCGCAGTGACTCTCCGATCTGCTGATGAATAGAACGAAGATTTTTAGTTAACTCATACAGGTAATCTATCATCATTGGATACTCGATCTCACTAAATTGTTTTGGCCTAGGGACACCCCATATATTGGCAGGGCGCCCGAAAACTACCTCATAGGGAGATAGACCAGTCCTCGTGTGTGCGGTCATCCTTGTGGACAAAAGGGCTAATGGTAACGCATCCGGCCACTTCAGGCCTGTGCTCTCCTGGATCTTAGCTAGCTTCAACTTGAGCGTTCCATTATACTTCTCCACAAGACCTGCAGATTGGGGGTGATTTGCTGCATGAAACTTCTGATTTATGTGCAACCCTTCACACACCAACTGCGTGACTCGGGCATTAAAATGGCTGCCGTTGTCACTCCAGATCACCCGAGGCAAACCGTAACGAGGGAAGAACTCTTTTATGAGTGCTTTCGCCGTTGCGTTAGCAGTATTTTCCTTCACAGGGTACGCCTCCACCCACTTACTGAAAGCACACACGACCACTAGAACGTACTTCAAATTATTCACTCATTCTAGCTCAATGAAGTCCATTTGGAGAACCTCAAAGGGAAATGAGGGTAGTGCAAAATTCCCAGAAGGCACAGGAGTACCTTTCCCAAGATTATGCTTTAAGCAAATCATGCAATGTTTCACTAAATGGGCAGCTACCTTCGGAATGAGATCATTTCACCACACTGGGTCTAACAATTTACAAATCCCTTTTGCGCTAATATGAGCGGGACCATGAGCCATAGTGACAACTGGGAAAACATATGCATTGGGCAACAGTCATCTCCGGCTGTCAGACAAATCAGTCCAGCACCCATCCTCATCTAGAGTACCTGTCCTTTCCTGCCATACAGCCACTTCATCTGTTGTGGCCTCATTCTGTATGTCCTTAACACTACTTACAGTGTTCTCATACATCGCATTATCTGGTACCCACCTAGCAGGTCCTGCCACAAACATCTTACTCATCTTCGATCTAGCAGTTGCTCTAGCTGTTTGATCCGCAAATGCATTGCCCCTACCCACGTCATCTGTAACTACCTTGTGGGCACTGCATTTTATTATTGCCAGATTTTTGGGTAACATCAAAGCCGACAGCAATCTATGGATCAACGGGCCATGCTGTATCTTCAACCCATGGGATGTCAGGAACCCCCTTTCCGCTCAGAGCCGCCCAAAATTATGAGCGACTCCAAACGCGTACTGGGTGTCGGTGTAAATATTAACAGCCATCTTCTCACCTAACTCACAAGCTCTCAACAGGGCTACTAACTCAGCAGCCTGGGCAGATTGATATGGGACGCGGGAAGTCTCTACGACTGTGCGCAATGTGGTGATTGCATATGCGGCAGAAGTAGTGCCATCTGGTAGCTTAAGGCAGGAGCCATCGACATATAGTTCCCCTTGGGGGTCAGATAAGGGAACATCAGTCAGGTCTACACGTCCCTTCGTTTCTTCCTCTGTTCTGTACATACAGTCATGCGCATCTGCATAATGACTTGTCGAAGGGAGGGGTAGTAATGTGGCTGGATTCAGAGTGACACATTGTTTAATGGTGACATGTGGAGCGAACAAAGTTAGCTCATATCCAGTCAGACGTGCACTAGTAAGGTGCTGCATCTGCGTTCTATTCAATAGAGTGTCTACAGAATGGAGTACCATGACCGTTAGGTCAGTGTCAAGAACGAGCCCTGCCGATTGTCTGATTGCAATTGCCACCGCAGCAGCGGCTCTCAGACAGCTCGGGAGCGCTCTAGCCACATTGTCAAGGACTGCAGAAAAATAAGCACAGGGCCGATACTTACTACCGAAAGCCTGTGTCAAGACACTCAACGCACAACCATCCACTTCATGTACATACAATACAAAGGGCTTCCTATAGTCAGGAGTACCAAGGACAGGAGCAGAACAAAGCGCATGCTTCAGTTACTCGAAGGCATGCTGACACTCAAGCGTCCACGGCAAGGGTTCACACATACCTTTCGTAGTTAAATAAAGGAGGGGTTTCACAATCAGAGAATAGTTGGGGATCCAATGTCGACAGTATGAGGTAATTCCAATGAAACCTCGCACTTCTCTCTGTGTCTTTGGCACGCCCATTTTATTGATTACAGAAATACGTTCAGGTGTCAATCTTCTACCCTCCTTCGATAGGAGGTGACCTAAATAGGTAACCTCCTGTCGACAATACTGAAACTTAGAAAGGGACCCTTTATGTCCATTTTGTGACAGATGCATTAACAATTTGACCGTGGCTTCCTTACATCCTTCTTCAGTATCAGAAGCCACGAGGAGATCATCAACATATTGCAACAATACATTACCAACCGGAAGCACTAGCGAGTCCAATTGCGCTTTCAAGGCTTGACTATATATACTAGGACTTTCAGTATACCCTTGAGGAGCGCGACAGAACACAAAGCTTCTGCCAGATAAATTGAACCCGAAAAGATACCTGGAATCTGGATGAATCGGAATACTAAAGAACGCATTCTTCAAATCAATCACAGAGAAATACTGAGCTGTAGGAGGGATCATAGTCAAAATCGAAGTGATATCAGGAACAACAGGAAATTGTGGTACCACTATTTTATTAATTTCCCTAAGATCAATAATAAATCGGTACACATCAGAATGGGCATCAGGTGAATCTGTCAGGGCCTTTTTAAGAATCGGAAGAATGGGACTGTTGCACACATTAAAAACTGTTTCCTCAACCACACCAGACACAATTAAATCATTTATGATTTTCAACAAAGCAGTCTCTCCTGTCTGCGATATTTTATACTGTGGAACACGAGGCAGAGAAACATTGTCCTTAACCTGAATAGACACTGGCGGTACCTGCAACAGTCCTACGTCCGTGTCACCTGTAGCCCACAGCATACTAGGCACGTCCTTGAACTCATCGGGAGAGGGGCGTCTTTGGCAAAGTGTTGCTTCGCCCGTGCCACATCAGGTCCAATCGTCATGTAAACACTGTCTGGGGAACAGAAAATGGTTGCATGCAGCCGTTTCAACAGATCAAGCCCCATTAAATTTTCCCCACAATTTGAAGTCAAAAGGAACGAGGATTTCACTGAAAACGGACCAATTGTCAAAGCAAGGGGCTTAGAGATGGGACTAACAACCGGCGTACCTGAAAATCCCACCGAAACATTATTCTTGCCAGACAGAGCTGCCCCAGGGACCAGCGAAGGGGAAACGGAGCTGTTCATAGCACCCGTGTCAATCAAAAACTTTTGAAAGGTACCAAGCAAACCCGCAGCAACATAGGGTCCGCGTTGATCTACATTCACCGAAACTGGTCCCGCACCCTGTCCGTCGCTGTCCTAGCTGTGGATGGACAGCCCTGTTCCTTCACCTACATCATAATCCTCGCGACAATACTGTCGTCCTCTAGGATCAACAAAGTAATTCTGATCCTTTTCAGCATTCTCAGTTCGTTCTGGTCTTCTCTCACCCTGACTTCCTGTTCCTCTACCACGTCCCCGAAAACCCCCTCTTCTAGGGATCCCACCAGCCTGTAGCAATTCAGGGCACTCATTTCGCCAATGCCCCTCCTTCTGCCAAACCCTCAACATATCAAACATTGACTGCCTACTCTTCTTAGCAAACAGCTTTCCTTCTAGAAAATTCAACTTTTGTTCATCGAACGAGCCAACAAGTGGCCACTGCAAATCAGCATTGTCCTTCGTATATTTATGCCATAAGGTGCTAAACATAATAAGGCCAATACCATGCTTTATGTACATATCAAAATTCGGGGTACCCTCTGGAGGAGCAGGTTGTCTTTCCTCCAGTCGATCACTTGAACAACAACATCGACATACAAAACATCCAAGTTTACTAAAACACGGCATCTTAATATAAGATACTTACACAATTCCCACTGCGCAAGCGCAAAGCAAATCCACTTCTCTGTCCGAAAATTGTACACAAAATACACTCAAAAATCAGCACGAACAGACCTCTTAAGGTATGCGATACAACACGGCCCAAACAGCCTTTCACTAAGCACCACCTAAGAATCTCTGTTACGTGTATGGTTAGCCCAGCTCGACCCTGTTGTGATTAGACACGATCTAAAGCCTATCCCGCATCTTGTAGCTCGTAGAGCCGTTAACGACTCTCAAACCACCACGAGATTCAGCCTCAGCACTCGTTCACACAATACAGTTCAAACTCGCTATTAAAGCACAGCTCAAGTAGCTTGTCCACAATACCTAAGGGTACAACTCAAGGTTCTACCTTGTCAAACTCGGTCGGCACTGCCCGTGAGGTTCGCCACTAAGGCTCATCTCATCTGTGGCTCAAGACCACTGAGATACAGCTCGATGGGCGACCTCACCCTCACAGTCCGGTACCACTTATGGAGCACAGACCGATCGGTTCTGTCTCCCTCAAGTCGGAAGTGTGGCTCCGTCCACGAAACACGCCCCGAAGGCCCTGCCCCTCCCGGTGCTACCCGAGAACCACTATGAGACGGGTCTCAAAAACCCGAATCACCCGGAGCACTTCAAGTTCACACCGAAAGGCGGTCAACGGTCTGCCTCGCACGGTTCAGTCCAACACCACCTCAGGACTGGCACCAGTACATTTTCAAGTACTAAAACGTACACAAAGTCACTCACCTGTCAAACGCAGGTTTCACACGTGATTCTCTACCGCCGACTCTCCAGACCAATCTGGTCAGCTCCAAGGTCTCGCCGTCTCTGGACCCCGGCGTATCACCACTAGGCAGGGCACCCTCGATCAGACGGGCGGGGCAAGCCACAGAAACAGAGCTCTATCTTGTGGGGGCCCCCGATCCGCCCGCTAGACCAGCCTGCACCCCGACCTCATGACCCGTTTACGGGTGTGATGGGTGATTAATCGCGGGGTCCCTGTTCGGGCGCCAACTGAAGGAAGTGACCCGTATAGGGTCACTCGGGTTACTACACCACCTCTCGGCCTTACCTATATCAATGAAGAGTCGGTCAACCAGTAGAGAATGCAAACAAGCAGTTTATTATCTATACTCTGCAGAGGAGCCCAAATACAACATGCACCATGCAATGCTTGCTAATGAACTGACTCAATAATCATGCGCAGCATAGTATGATACATCAAACACGTCATAAACATCTAGAGCACGCCTACAAGGGAAAGTTACAGGTTTAGGGATGCGTACTTTAGGGAGGCAGAGGGGCGTGCATTACCAGCCCGAGGCAGGCACATGGTATCTCTTAGCCAAGGTCAGCCAGCTGCATCCCTGCTCCTCCCAACGTAGGAGAGGTGCTGCAAATAGAATATTACTTACGCACACAGAAAGGCTTATTCATAAGCGAAGCAGCGCCCCTTATTGAATAAAGAAACGAAACTGGGCGTATACTTATCAGGTGAACAACAAGTGTCATGGCGCAGCTGTCTGGGCCTACCTCGTTCGCAGTTTTAGAGCTCACCGCGTGCTTAAACATAGCCATAATGTAAGATGGCGGCCAGTATACAAAATGGCTGCCACCTGTCCAAGACTAACCTGTTCTGTAAAACATCATCTTTCTTAATATAGCTCAGTGGGTTGTCAATATAGATGCCTACCACTGCTATATTTAGCTATATAAGGCTAATCTAATAGCGTAACATAAGGGGCATAGCCCTATGATTATTTTGAAACCTACAGAGGGAAAGAAGGAGACAGAGGCCCCATCAGATTTATAACTAGATTTAACACCCAGGCAGGAGTCCTGAGATGTATTTTGAAGGAGAGATGTAATTATTAACTCAGGATCCTGTCCTAAGAGAAAAACTGGGGAGGGTCACCTTGATCACCTACCAGAAGAATCGATCCCTTGAGGACATGTTAGACCATAGTCACCTCGCACCCTGTAAAACCAACTGGCTAGACCCAGGCAGAGGCTTCCGCAGGTATGGCAGGTGCAAAGCATGTAGACACAGAGAAAACATCTAGGAGGTAACACTACAGAGAGTGAACAGAAAATGTTTATGCTATAGTCTGCCCATGTGGAAAATGGTATATTGGGTCTACTACCTTCCCAGTTAAAAAAACTCGTCCTTGAACATTGGAGAGCAATAACAAACAGAGAGTATAGTTACAGCACTGCTAGACATTTCCAAGAAGCATATAACGGGGACTGGACACTAGCCAAATATTTTGGCCTGGACCCAGTCCCTAAACACCCGAGTGTGCATTGCACAGATTAGAGTCACGTTTTTTCCTACAGGCTGGTACAATTTTTCCCAAGGGAATGAACAACGATGAAGAGTTACACTCGCACCTTTGAGTAGCCAAATGTCCTCCCCGAGCCAGAGTCCATGAGTTCCCCATAGCTTTTATTGATTTTACATACATATTTTTTGTTGTGTATTTATTTTTATAACAAAAGCCCAAGAAAAGTTCAATTACGATGGAATTCACTTAGTCGTAATAACAGATGGCATTTAATTATTTTGTGAGGACAAATTATACTACACTACAATAGGTAATACACAGTAAGATGAAGAAACCAAGTCCTAACTGGGAATGTGTTCTATCTTTTACAGGATGATTATGGTGAAGTTGACGAGAATCAAAAGTTAGCCACTTATAAAAAGTCAAGAGCTCCGGAGAATGGGGATGTTCTGTGCAACAGTCGCCTCTCCTTTTCAGAATAATAAACAGTGGTAGGACATTATCTTTAAGCAAAAGCTGTTGCTTCTGGCTATCAGATTGGGCTACTATAGCATCACTCCTCTATTACTGTACCACTATGACCAAGCACTCTGACACTGATTGCCTTTTGAAGTGTGCGTTTTTTATAAAAAAATGTTGGAAGGTATAAAAATATAAGAATACTAGGATGTAATGTATTTTGGGGTACTAAACCCAATTGTGACTTTTGATTCCCAGTTTGCCTATTTTCCCAGTATGTGGCATTACAGCCAAACATTGTTTTGTCGTTTTTCAGCGAAGCATATAATGTGTATGAAGCTAATGTTTATAATGGCAGTTTGGTTGGTAACTACATTATCACCCAAACACTGTCCTTGACATGTCATTAACAAAATGGAATTTTGTTTGTTATTATTTTTTGTCTTATTATATATATTTAATTTTACATGCCGTTTTGGCCGTATGCATTTAAAAGAATTTTTTCAATTCTGTGACTGATTATCAGAATGAATACGAAAATGTATTGAATGAAACTACAAATGCATGCTCTTTTCTCTACCTCTATTCCAAATGTTGCGTCGTCTATGACGCATTCACTATATGAGACCCGGAACTCACCATGTGGTCATGTGACCAAGACCCTGTGTGAGGAAGACCCTGTGTGAGGTCAAAACGCATCTTTTTGTTGCCTAATAAACACCTCGCTAATATATCCTAATCTGGAGTGGCTCGTTATTCTTACCAGGACCGGTAAGAATTCCTCAATTGCATATATATATATGTGTGCGTATATATATATACACAATTATAACCAATGGTTTAAAAGCCCAGCACCGGCAGTGTATCGCGTCATGTGATCAAGGGCCTACGGGCTCGAAACGCGTCATGGCTGTGTTGAGCAGACAACAATAAAAATACTCACAGCACGAAATTGTGGTCCGAGCTCCTGTCTTCCGTGGTGAATTGGAAAAGCGAAAGGAGTTGCTGTCATACACAATTATATATGTATATAGGTATATATATTTTTTATAAACACAAATTTAAGTTATGAATTAATTGTATATATAATATATATTAACTTACTTTAAAGCCCTCTTCCAATCCTATTACCCTTAAAACCCCCTACTACCTGTACCCATCCTTCTACCATAAAAAAACGAAATAACTTACAACCGCCACTTTTCCCCATCAAAGAACCGTAAAACCACTAACTACTTGGATCTTTACCCATCCATGAACCTTTAAAACCCCTCACTACCACATACCCTTATCCATTCCTGAACCCCTAAAACCTCTTAAAACCATTGCTACCCCTACCATTACTCACATCTGAACCCTAGAAACCATTAACCCTGTACTCTGAAACCCTAAAAAACCCTTACTACCCTGTATCCCAACCCATTTCTAAACCCCCAAACACCTTTACTACCCTGTACCCCTAGCCATACCTGAACCATAAAAACCTCTTACTACCCTGTAACATTACCCAACCCTGAACCCTAATAATTGCTTAAGCCCCTTGCTGTACCATACCTATTACATTGAATGGGTAGATACTATCTGGTACTGAGTACCTGCCCTTCTTTAATTTGAAAGTGATAGTACCTGCACTTCTCAGCACTGCTGCATTACGTTTAATGGCAGAGTACCAGCAATTCTCAGGAGGAAGCAGGGACTCTGCAGAGTGAGTACTAGCTCTTCTATACACCCTTTAAAACACTGCCCATACTCTTGCCCATCCCTAAACCATAGGAACCACTTGCTATCCCATACCATTACCCACCCTTGAACCTGTAAAACCCCTTACACCCTTTACTTCCCCTTATTCCCATCTTTTAATATAATTTAAAAAACACTTACCTGCGTGGTAAAGTCCCACATTGTAAAGTGCCAAAAAATGGCATGTGTGGTAATGGTTGCATTGTAGATGTCCTGTGTAACATACATACCATCCTTCGCTTAGCAATTGCAATTTAGGAAAAGAGGGTGGCTAATGGCCAAAATGGGATTGGAAAACAAAGCTGAGTTCTCACCTAAAGAAGGTTAAGCTTCTTCCAGTACAAGAAAGGTCCTGTGAGGTCATGAAACCATCTGACACATTAATCCAGTTAGTGAGGAGCAGCCATTCTCTCTTTCCTGTTCATATTTATTTCCCCACTACCTGGAATCTGCCATCTCTGAGTCCTACCCTGCCAAGTGGTGCCACCCCACTCCTGGACCCTTGGCAGTGGGCCTGAAGGTGCTCTGCCAGACCAACTGTGGATCCAGTAGAACCAATGCATCTCCTCTGCTGCACAGTGCAACCCTGAGCAGAGCCGACAAATCACCTCTGCTGCGTGGACCTTCCCAGTTCAAGCTCTTCGTATTGCCCTCGCAGCCTCCTCAGAACTGCCACTGCTCGACGCATCTTTGACGCAGAACTTGGCATCGCAAGTTTTCTCATCAAGGGCCTCCTCAATGATGATGCAGGGCCTCATCGCAGCTTTACAGCGCAACGCATCTCCAAGCCGGACCTCGCATAACCTTGGCTGCGCGCTGCATCCTCAAAGCGGGACTCCGCAACTCTTCGCAACCAGCATTTAAGGAACTGTTGTTCAGTGGGCCTAACTGGCAGTGGCGGTGCGTCCATTGGGGCGTTGCCCCACTAATGCCACATGGACAGCATGGCCATATTTCCTCGTCACGTCACTTACTTCACCGTCCTGACCAGACTCGAAATCCACGCCCGAGTCTGTCAGTCAGGACGCTGAAGGGGGTGGGGCTCAGGGTTGGGTTTGTGTTGTGTTTGAGTTTGACTGACAGACAGCAGGCAGGCCCAGTGCGCATGTTCTGGTTTGGGCTGGTCATTTTTCTGACCAGCCCGAACATGCGCACTAGTACTAGCCTGCAGTGCTGCTGCTGCACATTAGGAGAGCGAGCGAGGGCTGCTACTGGCCAGTGGCCGCAGCCCCCGGTCTCCTATGGACGGGGACGGTCCCTGCTCGAGCCAATCCTGGCACTGCTGGAGCAGCGTCTGGATTGGCTGAGAGGGGTTGCCACCAGCCACTAACGCAGAACAGAAGACGCTGAAGGCGCCATTCCGCCAACGCGGGCCCAGGAGCAGACAGCAGAGGCGGCGCGGACCCGGTCAGGTAAGTTTTTTTAAACTTTATTTTTAACCACCCCCCACCCCCGCGCTACCCCCCCTGTGAGTATTGCGAGCCGCGACTGGCATGGATTGCACTGTGGGACTGCTGGTTAACGAAGCTGCTGGGGCCTTTCAAATACTCTCCAGTTACTAGACACTAATTACCAGCGAGGCGGCGTAATCCGCAGTCAAATCCATTATGGCAGCGTGCCCGGCAGTGCCAGGGCAGCGGCATAAACATGGCATCCAGAGAGGCTATTGTGGTGACCCGTGCAGGCCGAGCCCCTTTTGAGGCTCAGAACTGGAGCAAAACAATCAATCTCCCTCTCTTGGGTAATTAAGAAAAAAATGGCTCTCTCTTTTCCTGTACAATCTGACTTTTGAAATAAATCTGGCTTTTGACTATTTCTGTACAATGTGGCCGATTATAAAAGTCGTATCCGCATATGAAAAGTGGCCTCTATACATACAGATTAACTTGGGTTTAGCTTTAATGGATAAATAAGGTCGGGTTGGTATCACTGCTTTCACAATTCGCACATATTTTGGAATCAACTTGCCGCTCCACCTGATGTGTAATCGGGACCTTTGTTTTGCTTGTCAGCATCTAGGTGCAGGCGTACTCGGGTCTCGGAATACCTGTGCCTGGCTCAGATTTTGAGAAACTGCCTCAGCCCTGAACTAATTGATTGCTAGCTTGCTGCAGATCAGGCGCCAGAGAGCACGGAGTCACAGAGAGACTTTTTTTTGAAGTTTTATTATAGCGCGAACTCGACCGAAGTATTGGAGCGCTTGCCACTCAGTTTTACAATGAGTCATCGAAAAAACCTTCGGGAGACAGTGGAGCACTACTGTAGTGCTAACACCGTTTCAGTTTCATCATGAAACTCTAAATGTGTCTGCTTGGCTGAGGCTGGTATCTTTCTCCACCTCACGAGCTTCCAGGCCCGGCATTAATTAATTTATGACGATCCTGTTTATGGATCCAAGCGCCACCAGTGCTCAAGTTGGCCCTTGAGGGGAAGGGAGAGAGCAAAGGGAGACAGGAGGAATCCTGAAATTATGATTCTATAAACTACAAAAGACTAAAAGTCTTGTGTGGTTTTTAGAATCATAACTCAATTATTTTAATGTAATCGGAGTACTCAGGTATTTTCTGTGGTGGGCTTCATCCAGACTTATACACGGTGCTGGGAGTGCGGTTAGGTGGCGGATGCGGGCTCACCTTGACGAAAGTGTGACAACAGGGAGCTACTTGCACCCCTCCGCCAGTTCGAGTTTGACCTAATAATAAACTCGGTTCCTCATTGAGAGCAAGGGGCTCCATCACTCCCTGTACCAGAGTGTGCACTAAAACAAGGTGCTTGTTTTTCCTTACCCCTGGATTATAAGGAGGTAGGGACTTTATCCTTGTTGGGATTGTTCAGGTGAAAGTCCTGAAGAAAGCCGGGGTAGTAGTTTCATTCGGCTGAAACATGTCGACATTTTAGCAGAGTGGGGGGGTAGGGCTCTGGTTTCTAGTAGCCATTACCATCACCCACTGGTCCGACAGGGACCACGTTTAGTGTCTGGACAGTGTACCCACCATTAAAGACAGAGTAGGGATACACTGTTACCAGTTTTTAAATTATTCTCTGCCACATTTTTCACCTCTTAGATCCCACACGATTTGTTCACTTTTTATGTTGTGTGTTTGTTTTCCCTCCCTATTGCTCCACCTCCAGCGTTGGTTAGCGCGGGGTGTGTTTAGCAGGCCCTATGATGAAGCATGACACAGCTTGCTGTGTGTGAGGGCAGTTTTATACACACTGTTTTTGCCCTGCCTTGCACCAATCAACCACCTCACTTATTACCCATCACGATTTATGATTCTGTTAGTCCCTGTTCTTTGTTGTGTGGATTCAGAGAGCAAAGGGAGACAGGAGGAATCCTGAAATTATGATTCCATAAACTACAAAAGACTAAAAGTCTTGTGTAGTTTTTAGAATCATAACTCAATTATTTTAATGTAATCGGAGTACTCAGGTATTGTCTGTGGTGGGCTTCATCCAGTCACATCAAGGCTACTGTGTCAAAAAAAGTTGTGTATCTTGCTGTGCTTTGCGCAGAGTGTTTAATCCCTATATGTTCCTAATCTTATGGTTCTCGTGCTGTGTCAGGGCGCTTGGTTGTTGGAGTAATAGTGGTGCGGGTGTCTCGTGGCTGTGATTCCCTTATGTTCTTGTAGGGGTGAGAGCAGGGCTGGCTTTAGCCCTGCTGGCGCCTGGGGCGATATTGTTTGCTGGTCCCCCCCAAACCCCCAAACAATCCCTCTTTCTCCACCGATTCCCTCACTACCATGCTCCAACAGTGCCTCGCAACTCCCCAATAGCCCCTTTCTCACATGCTTTTCTTTTGTTTAATTAATGCTGTGTAGTGTAGGGTTTCAGAGCCCTTTACATCACACACTTTATACAGAGACAATGGATTAGACGTGATGTGTAAATCAGTGCATAGTAAATGTTACCTAAGACAAAGAGGACTACATGGTGCAGGTGTCACATGTCATCTATACTGTAGGCAGTATAGTTTAATAGTGACTTTTTGGTCTGGTGCGGCAGCAGCACAAACTCATAATGTAAAACGTAACACAGTGGTTGTGTTGACTTTACTAATAAGAATTAATTTATACTCAAATGATTTGAACCCACATTAGGATGATGACTCAAGCAAAAAATCATAACCCCCTTAGGTCGCTCGGGCTCGCTTGCTCCGCCACCAATTTTACGCCTCACCACTTTCAAATGTCACCAGCCGCCACTGCTAACTGGGTTCCTGTTGTCGGCCCATGCTCCATCACAGTTGGCCTGAACTTGTGACTTTGTCCCAGTCCAGCACGACCAGACATCCACAGTTGGTGCTTTTTGCTTTTTGGTGCTATTTTCACATAAATCTTTAAACTTGCATATCTCCGGTTCTACTGATTATATTTTTGGCATTTTGGTCTGTTTTATTTATTAAAATGTACTCTATTTTCTAAATTGGTGCGAGATTTTTCTTGTGTGGTGTTTTCACTTAATTAATGTCTGAAGTGCTGCATAAATACTTTGCACATTGCCTCTAAGTTAAGCCTGACTGCTCTGTGCCCAGCTAACAGAGCGTTGAGCACAGGTTAATTTGGGTTTGCTTGTGACTTCACCCTGACAAGGATTGTGGTTCCTGCTTTAGTAGAGTTTCACTCCCCACAACCAGTAACCCAACTTCTTACATTGGTGGCAGCAGTGGGATTAACAGGGGCAGAGTCCAGGTGCTGGGTTCAAGGTTGTTGGAAACCTGTCATGTACCTGAGGCTTCTGATCAGGACGCCTGCCAGCCAGCCCTTGGAGTCACTCTGGGATCCTGGGGTTAGAGACACAGGTTCAGTTCTTCTCACCCAGGCAAGAGCAGCAGGCAACAGGTCAGCACAGCAGGGCAGCTGTCCTTCAGAGCAGCAGTTCCATAGATCAGTTTGGCAGATTGACAATCCTTTCAGCAGCTCAACAGTCGTTCTTCCTGGCAGAGTCCACAGGACCAAAAGTGTACTGAAAAGTTGGGGTTCTGAGGTTCAATATTTATGCCTGACACCCACTTTAAAGTAGAGGGAGCCTCTAGAGGTTTTCACCGCCGTGAGGTGTCAGGCATCCCCTTCCCCCCAGCTTATCTGGGGTCATAATAGACCAGTGGCAAGCCCTTTGTGAAAGTGCTCAGACAGCCTTTGTAATGTGCAAGTGTGGTAGGTGACAGCTCCTCCCCCTTGGTAACTCAGAATCGTCCATCCTGCCAACACCTATCTTTCTTTTGTTTCACTGTCTGGGAACAATACACAAAGACTAACTGCTGGCTGTACCTAGTCATGTGAGCTAGGGTCAGGCTGCAGGCACCAAATGGTTAAGACATGAAAATGTCAACTTTCTAAAAGTGCTGATAAGAGAGACGTGTGCACTCCTAGTTATCAAAACTGCTTACTGTTCAATTTTTTATTTTTTCATTGTTACGGCGTGCAGCTCTGTAATGTGCGTTCCATCCATGCGCACGAATTGTAAACACAAAATAATGGAGCCTCGTCAGGTTCCAAACCAGTCTGCACTGCCCAGAGAGAGTAGCTGCAACAAATTCATTCTGGACGTTTTTTCAATTTGATTTAATCCATTTTTTATTGCATCCAAATTATCACTTGATACCATACTTAATATAAGTATCTTGTTCCACATACAACAAATGCCTATCCAGGCCTTTCGGTCAACACCACGGGATTCACCCCTCCTTATAGCGTGACGTTAAAAATAGATGTTAAACCCAATGCATTTCGGGCAGCCTGTGCCCTTCCTCAGGGATAACTGATATAAAACAAATAACAACAGTCACCAATCTCCTTCGCTCAAACTCATGCTATTCTAATGGATCACTTGGTTTGGTGCCTCCATTCTGACTCTGGCTCTCAAATGACTAAAACAACTTAAAAAACAGGAATAAAATCTGCATCATGAAATGTACAATCCTCATTATACATCGCCTAACGAAATACATTAATCAGTTACTACGAAACAATATGTTCATTCCATATCCCAAAACCCCCAAAAACGATACCAAAATACAAAACTGCTTCCTAAATCAAATCGTTATTGCACCCACTCAATTACTAACCAATATAAATTTTACCTAGTGTGCACGCCAAACATTAACGGTCCCAAAAGTGAGTGTATTAACAAACATGAACAGTCCTGGTGCTTGTTTAAATAAAGTCACATGATACGGACAAGTCACATGACCAGTAAATGAACGAGACACTAGGAAAAACTCCGACTCGTGAATTGTGAGAGATAGCAGAAAATAACATTATACACAAGAAAATATGAGAATCATGCATGGATTATATATTACAAAATGCAAATGAAAATGCAACCATAAAATGATGTCTGTGAGTACATTATAAAAATTGTGAAAACGTAGCCATTAAAGCAGGTGGTCGCTCCTTATAAAGTTCCCAGAGTCCCAACATGAAATGAAACGGTTGATGATCTCAATACATCAACGATATCCAGGAGAGGTGAACCTCCGGTGTTGTATGTTTCTGAAACTGTTCCTTGCTTATAAATCACACTTCGTCAGTGGGTGCACACCGTTTTGGACGGAAAGATGCATGAATGCTGATAAGAGAGACGTGTGCACTCCTAGATATCAAAAACTGCTTACTGTTCAATTTTTCATTTTTTCATTGTTACGGCGTGCAGCTCTGTAATGTGCGTTCCATCCATGCGCACAAATTGTAAAGACAAAATAATGGAGCCTTGTCAGGTTCCAAACCAGAATGCACTGCCCAGAGCGAGTAGCTGCAACAAATTCATTCTGGGCGTTTTTTCAATTTGATTTAATCCATTTTTTATTGCATCCAAATTATCACTTGATACCATACCTAATATAAAGATCTTGTTCCACATACAACGAATGCCTATCCAGGCCTTTCGGTCAAGTCCAGGGTATTCACCCCTCCTTGTAGCGTGACGTTAAAAATAGATGTTAAACCCAATGCATTTCGGGCAGCCTGTGCCCTTCCTCAGGGGTAACTGAAATGAAACAAATAACAACAGTCACCAATCTCCTTCGCTCAAACTCATGCTATTCTAATGAATCACTTGGTTTGGTGCCTCCATTCTGACCCTGGTCTCAAATGACTAAAACAACTTAAAAAAAACAGGAATAAAATCTGCATCATGAAATGTACAATCCTCATTATACATCGCCTAACGAAATACATTAATCAGTTACTACGAAACAATATGTTCATTCCATATCCCAAAACCCCCCAAAAACGATACCAAAATACAAAACTGCTTCCTAAATCAAATCGTTATTGCACCCACTCAATTACTAACCAATATAAATTTTACCTAGTGTGCACGCCAAACGTTAACCGTCCCAAAAGTGAGTGTATTAACAAGCATGTGGAACAAGATATTTATATTAAGTATGGTATCGAGTGATAATTTGGATGCAATAAAAAATTGATTAAATCAAATTGAAAAAACGTCCAGAATGAATTTGTTGCAGCTACTCTCTCTGGGCAGTGCAGTCTGGTTTGGAACCTGACGAGGCTCCATTATTTTGTCTGAACTTTCTAAAAGTGGCATTTTCAGAATTGTGATGAAATAATCTGACTTTACCATTAAATAGGGCTTTCAATTACAATCTATAGACACCAAACTCGATCTGTCAACCTGTTCCTAATTGAAAGTTACAGCTTATTAAATGTAATAAGGAAATCCAATGTTATCCCATGGGAGAGGTAGGTCTTGCAGTAGTGAAAAACAAATGTAGGAGTTTTTTCGCCACCAGTATAAGTAAATCTTAAAAGTACATGTCCACCTTTTTTAATACATTGCACTCTGCCCTTTGGGCTGCTCGGGGCCTATCATAGGGTGACCTATATGTACGAAAAAGGAAGGTTTGGGCCTGGCAAAAGGTTTATTTTGTTAGGTCGAAATGGCAGTTTAAAACTGAACACACAGGCTGCAATGGCAGGCCTGAGACATGTTTAAAAGGGCTACTTATTTGGGTGGCACAATTAGTGCTGCAGGCCCACTAGTAGCATTTAATTTGCAGGCCCTGGGTACTTGTAGCATCACTTTACTGCAGACTAACAAGCAAATTAAATATGCCAATTGGGTGTAAGCCAATTCTACCATGTTTTAAGGAGAGAACACAAGCATTTTAGCACTGGTTAGCAGTGGTAAAGTGTGCAGAGTCCTAAGGCCAGCAAAAATGAAGTCAGCAAAACAGGAGGGTTGAAGGCAAAAAGTTAGGGGAGAACCACGCCAAGGATGCTATGTCTAACACAGGTAGAGTGTGTTATTTCTTCATTCCTTCAGAAATCCATGACCTGTGTCATTAGTGCGGCCCATCCAGGTCACTCACATGTGGTCAACCACTTTTCTGCCCATTACCCTGAAAACAGAAAAAAAAAACAGAGTTCACCTAGCTCCCTCTGGCACCATAATTCTATTAAAGTCTCCTCTCAACTCTGCCGTGTCTAGGGGGAAAAGGGTCCTAAGTCAATAATGATGCTATCGCCATCGACCCTCCAATTGCCCTGTACTAGCAGGAATCAAAGGCATAACTCATGTTGTGGCCCATGTGGAATTTGCAATTCACTGCAACATAGGTGAATCAGTCTTACATTTTCATGGGTCCACAACGGTAACACCACATGCACACACACCCGCGCACACACACATACACACTTTGACTGTAGTCATAGCAGCCACGGCCCAACCGTAAGGGCAGAGGCACCATGCCCACCCACATTTTTCCCCAACAAGAAAAGTGTCTGTCAGGCTGAGCAAAGGTCAGCCTGAGACACTCTTATTGTTCAGGTCAGGCCACATAGAGCTGTACATGCGCTAAACACGCCTGCGTCTGGCTTCCTGAGCTAAACTTTGCCAGGCTGAGGGTTTCACAGCACTGTGGGCATGACCTCCTCAGCCTAGCAAAAGTGCTTCAAGTCCCTCCCCCTCATGACACAGGAGAGGGTCATTGATTACCTCGGACCTGGGGGCTTCAGTTTTAAGCCCTGAAGTGCCCAGGGCCGAGTGTCAATCAGTGAAACCTTGGTGAAACCTTGTCACAGAGCGGGGTGGAGTCAGCAGTCTCACTGACCCTATCCCACTCTGTGATGAGTGAGGAACTGCTACCTCTTCTCATTGACTGACCTAAGCTCAGCCTTTGAGAAGAGGCAACAGTGATGGGGTCGAGTTCCTCCCTACAAAATTTACTTTGGAACTCCGGGTCAATGGATCTTTTGTTACCTGCTGAGAAGTGTAGAGGGGAGAAATAAATCATCAAAACGATTCCAAAGTCTATAAGGACATGACTCTAAAGAACTACAGACTCAGAATTCCAATTTAGTGGGTTTATTACAAAGCCAAAAACAACTGAATGTACAAGCACCTCATTACGAGGTTGTAGAAATACATGGGAACTAATACAAATACAAACCTACGGGCTAACTTCATACGATGAATAATAAAGAGAAGGATGATCTTCAGAAGCAGAACACAGGCAAGGATTGCCCCCACATCAAGTTCGGTCTTCATCTGCAGTGAATGAATAAAAAGCATTAGTTTGTCCCTACACTACCACTACCGTGACATCCCTACTTAGCATTTCCCAGGCTAGACCAGAACAAGCATTGGCATAGCCAATAGGTCTCGCCTTTGGGACCTTATAAGTGTTTAGCCATGCAACAGTTGATGTTGTTGCACCAAGGATATTGTGCTGCATAACTAAATACTTATAAGGTCCCAAAGGCGAGACCTATTGGCTATGCCAATGCTTGTTTTTATTAGGCACGGGGAGATTAAGTGATTTGCCCAGAATCACAGGATGTTGAGCGTCTGTACATAATTATTTTCTGGAATGTTGCAATGCAGTGAAGTCGACAGTGTGTTAAACAAACAGTGTAGTGGAAAGTATTTTTGTTTGTAAACACACCTAATAGTCAAAATATAAACGTGCAGCTGATATTAGTTTCAAGGTGTAATACGAATAGATTGGCTCACAGTAACTGCATGTATTTTCACAGTGTTACTTTACGCATGGTGTTGATTTTGTTTTAAAACTCGGATCGTTTTAGTGTGAGATTTTTGATTACCCAGTAAAGTAAGGTTATTTATGTAACCTCCCTAAAGCAATCAGTTTGTATTGAATGCACTTCATTTTTTTGTTTTTTTGTTGAAATGAAAAAAGAAGGGTGTGTCCGAAAGTCTGGAGTGGTATAGCAGTTGTCAATGGTTTCACAATCTGCTGTAAAAGGAAACTGCAATTCTATAGTGAACGGAAACAGGGCCTTGTAGTTAAGATCCTTGTCAGTGTTGCTGTGGCCTATGGTACGTTTTCACTGGAATCTGTTAAAAATGGGTTCGCACCTTCTTTTCCGGAAAAGAGATAGTGGTGCGCCAAGAAGTCTAGAGAGCTGCGAAAGCTTCGGAGAGTTTCGAAAAGTGTTAAAAGTGTAGACTGGGAACAAACGTGTAAATGCCTTGGGCACGAATTCTTTTTGCCCTAAAGTTTAAAAAAAACACTCATATGAGCACGACCGGGAGTAAACGTTTAAAAGCCTTTTAAAGGTTAATTGTTTACGCAACCTAAAAATAAACACCAATACTTACAGAACAAGCATTGGCCGCGCGGCCGTGAAACTTACACGGCCGCGCGGCCGTGAAAGTAATCGCGAGGAAGAGGGTTTTCGAAGTGCAAACAGTGGCTTTTGCTGGCAACCAGCTTGCGTTCACGCGAGCGTCCAGATGGCGAGGGAAGCCATATGGCGCCTGATCGCGCGTGCACGCTCGCGTGAACGCAGGCTAGTCCGCAGCAAAAGCCACTGTTTGCACTTCCAAAACCCGCTTACTAAAAGTCTCGCCAGAGCAGCGCATGCGCGCTGGCTCAGGCGAGACCTAAAAAGGTGTCAGCACGTGAAGACTTCCTAAGAAGTACACTCACGTTGTATGGGTCAAGTAGCTAAAGCTACAGAGCTCGTTCTAAGATGCTCCTTCTCTCTCCTTCGATCTCCTCACCCCTTCTCCTGTCTCCACCCCGGGACACTATCCCTAATACAAAACACATGAACGTAGAACACGCCCACAATCACCTCATCCTGCTGGACACTTCCCATAGGTGATTTTCCACGCGATCTCGATGCTTCCAGCTCCTGGCTCGATGACCTTGATTCTCAGGCCTCCCTCAATGAGAAAGAACACAGTCTCTCAATTATCAGTGGTCCGCGCACATTTGTATCACATCCTCCCGAGCCTAACTCTCCTAAACAAAAGACGTTATTCTAACTAACAAAGATAACTTTCTCCACCTGCAACAGAAATGTGAGAACAGAACAAATTCAACGTGCACATGAAATTTATAACAACCCTACTCCAGAGCCCCAGGGAAAATAAATTTCAGGCCTACAGAAATTGGCCAACATAAGAGTAAAATGCATAGGCCTTTCAAATAGACACATAAGTGAACATTTCATTTAGGCCTTTCTATATTATTACATTACAAAGCACATTCAATTCTTCTCTATTGCAATCAGCTTATGAAATCCTACACGTTAAATGCAATTAGTCACTTCTATGTGCAACTTTAATATGGTGCACGTTTAAATCATATGCGCTACATCACATATAAACAATTTCATTAGGCAAATTACATCAAATACTATGGATTACAATGTTATAACATGAATGCTACCATGTCTCTTTTACATGGCACAACACTTTTTCCTACCATTTACACTTTCACGTTATTACTGAACACTTCTAATGATCAAATGTTAACACAACAAAGGAATATATGTGGGTGCGGACTACCCGTGATTATGATGCACCCCTATAAATATCAGAGCACCATCGCGCTCCATCAGTCCCCCCCTCTGATGACAAGTGACATCACACCAACCACAACTCCCTGGAGAAAGGACCGACCTAAACAGAAGTTGTAGCCATCCTTCCCTGTCGGAACTTCTATGGGCTCTTGAGATTCTCAAAGTGACTGTCCTGCAGTCTCTCCATTCTCCTTTCTCGCTCTCTAAGGGATCTCTCAGCCTGTCCTGCCTTATGCCACTTGTAGGCTTTCACAAATCCCAACAAAATGATCACACAGACCACAACTACGATGATGGGCTTCAAGATGTAACCAAGTATTCCCTTTCCTAAGTTGGCAAACCAACTTCCTATTTTCTGGAAAGCTTTTCCAAACTTGTCCCAAACACCCTCTGTCGCCAAATCATGTATCTCACTATGAATCTCAGTGATGTCACTTATATACTTTTTCAGATCTTTGCTGTTGTCAGGTATATAAGTACAGCACTGTTGAACCCTCAACATTTTACAGACTCCGCCTTCTTTTGCTAACAAAACACATAAAGGAAGACGGTTTTGCATCACCATAGCTCTTATCGACACCATCTCTCCATCTACAAGTAACAAAGACTGAGCTGTATTTGCTGACAACTTGTCCACATTAGTTGAGAACCTTCTAATCTTAACATCATTTAGAACCACTCTTAGACTTGGTATCATCGCACCAAATACATCTCCAACAATCTCTACTGCACTTGTACCTCTTTTCTCTCTATGATGCACTCTACCTTCCAAAGGTCCTAGATCCTCAACATGATATATCTTGGGAAACACCACAGCCACATAACATGTACCATACCAATTCAATGGCAATCGCACATAGGCATTCCTCCCACACACGAAGTACACATTTGGTACCACTTGCACTGTCTCCTGCAAGAACCTCTTTGCAAGTGCTTCAATCGTGAAAATATGATCACATACACTCTGTCCTACATAGATATTATCATAATATGTCTGTACCTGTCTAATGAAAAGCTTCCCTCTTTGTTCAAAATCTAAAGCTATTGGACCAGAACTCCCTCTCGCCTTGTGAGCTAATTCCTCCTTGGTCCATGCAGTTTTCCCCTGTCTGCTGTTAGTCTTCACTGACAACTGTCGATGTCTATCTTCTACTTGATCTACAAATTTCTTCTCTATGTCAGTTAACATGCATGTCAAGTTATGACGATGTGCATAAGCTGTATCTAAAGTGACGGCAGGTATGAAATACTTTCCTACTCTATCTTCTTGCTTATAATAATGATACTTGTTCAGGTCCTTAAAGGCTGGAACCTCTGAAAGCACTACATCGTAATTGGAGAAGTAATATTCATGATGACCCTTACCTTAGAACATACTAAGCAATAAACTACACGTAATACCATATGTCAAAGGAAGATGGTGATAACGAATACCTTCCTCCACAGACGCAGGCAATTGCATACACACATAGCAATCTCTCACATCCATCGTGTTCACATACTCATATAGCAGCTTGGCATAAGCGTTAAGCGTGTAATCATCTTTAGACAAATCTATGTGTAACATATGACTAGTCTGATCTAGCATAGCCCTTTCAGCTCCTACGATACCCTCTTTTGTGCAAGAAGTAACAGGTGTGGTTGTCCCCTTCACTTCCACCCCTTCAACTTCAGCATCATGTGAAATTTTTACAGAAACAATAATAACTACCGCTATTACTATTATCACTCCTACTATGAGGGTACCTATTATGCTCTTAGACCTATGATACGAATTCCCAGACTTCATTTTCAAGTGTTGGGTTGACACAGCAAGAGAATTAGCACAAAGTCTCTTTCTCCGCCTCTTGTTGCTGCTATCCAGTTCGATACAATTTTCTGAAGTTCTGGAAATAAATTCACAGTTCGTTCTTTCGTTTCTATTTACACAGTTCAAAAAGACTTCCTTAGCCCTCTTTCTTCTTCTACGGAAAGTTCCCTAAATGTATTCTTCTTCCACTCGGGCCTAGGTTATCTTCCTTTTAACGCAAGCTTATTTACAGTTCACAGTTCAATCAACAGTCTCTTATGAGCTCGGAACCAATTTCAATTATGACACGTTGCAAAATTTCAAGACGAACAGTTGCAATTTCCTGAGCTGGTGGCTGATATCCTAAAGTTGAAAAAGACAAATCGTGGAGGATCAGAACTTGCACTTTGCTCAATATCGGAGGACTTGGGACTGTCACTGTCTACACCCCCTCTATTTCCAGTCCAGGAACTATCAGCTCATTGTCAATTTTCAGTTCAGGGGTCCTGCTGACCACTCGTGAAGACCTCAGCCTCCCGGTCCCAACGGCTCCCGGCATCAGTAGCCAAATAAGTCCACCCTGGAGCGGCGTATCTTTGACAAGGCCCTCTTGCCCTTCTCGACCTTCTCAAATTCCCCTCCGTTTGTTCTGCGTCACTTAGCTCCGATTCAGACGTTTCAGACATAGGAGCAAGATCTCTTTCAGGTGCCAATCTCAGATTTAACTTCCTTTGTCTCCCAGGCCGTGTTTCCTCCACAAGTTCTGCCCTTCTTCTCTGCACCCGACCAACTTGTGCACCAGTTCTTTCAGCTGAGTCTGACTCTATACCACTTGCAACGTTACCGTCTCCCTAAGAGTCAATACCTGGGCCTTGTACAGCGTGACCCCCCTCAGCTTGTTCTGGTAAGCAACCAGCTTCGTCAGTAACCCTCACAGCTTGGTTTGTCCTCTCCTGTGGCCTAACAACCACAGCTGGATTTTCTTCTTGGAGAGGAGCTGTTTCATCCGAGGGTTCTGAAACTCTGTGGGTGTGGGAGGTGTGTATCCAGTTCGGCAAGCTTCCGCACTTCACAGCTGTATTTGTCACTAGGATCACTTGATATGGGCCCTTCCAGCTAGCGTCAAGGCAACTCTTCCTCACATGCTTGCGAACGAGTACCCAGTCACCCAGACACAAATCGTGGCACAGGTCCTTCGAGGTCGGGGCAGTCGCAGCTTCTACCTGGTAAGACACAGAACGGACTATGTCAGCCAGTCCTTTGCAATAATCAAGTATCAAATCATCTGTGATGTTTATCAAAGCTGTAGATGGCACTGCTGGCAAGCGCATCGCCCTCCCTATCAAGATCTCATGAGGCGAGAGACCAGTCTTCCTGTCGGGGATACTACGGATACTCATCAACACCAAAGGCAATGCATCTGGCCATTTCAAAGACGTGGATGAACACACTTTTGCCATTCTCATCTTGAGAGTTCCATTGATTTGCTCCACAATTCCAGATGCCTCGGGCCTGTAGCTACAATGCAGTCTCTGGTCAACTTGTAAGGCTGCACAAAGCATCCTCATGATCTCACTATGGAAGTGCATTCCTCTATCTGACTCCAATGAGGTTGGAAATCCGAAACGTGGTATAAGTTCCCTAACCAACAGCTTTGCTACTGTGAGACTATTACACCTCCTTGTCGGATAAGCTTCCATCCATCGTGAGAAAACACACACCACAACCAAGATGTACCTCAGGCCATTGCACCTAGGCATCTCTATGAAGTCAAGCTGGATTCTATTAAAGGGTCCCCCTGACCTCCCAATGTGACTCAATGCGACCACAGTCTTCTTCCCAGCATTCATTTGCTGACATGTAACGCATCTGTGACACACTGCTTCAGCAAACAACGGAACCGTGGATTGAACCACGTCTGCCTGAACACTCGCACCATGGCATACCTTCCAATGTGAACTGCTCAATGAATCTGCCTTTGCCATAGGACTCACTAAGTCATCTGGTAGGACTGCTCGACCATCAGCTGAAACCCAAATGCCATCATCTCTTTTCTCACAACCTGCCTTAATACAACCAGCTTCTTCCTGTCCTGACACCTCTCCCTGCAGGCGCTTGAGCTCGTCCCAAGTGTCTGCTATGGCTAACATCATGCTGAGCTCGTTTTTTTCTGGGGTCTCTCCAGTATATTCTCCTGTAAAAATACATCCTTGTTCAGCACAAAAACGCGCAACTTCATCAGCATACTTATTCCCAAGGGTGACAAAGTCCTCCCCCCTCCTGTGGGCGGCACATTTGACCACAGCAATCTCCTTTGGACGTTGCAAAGCTTACAGCAACTTCCTCACATATTCCCCATTCCTGATCGGAGATCCTGATGACGTTAAAAATCCCCTCTGTGATCATAGCTGTCCGAAGTCATGAACCACCCCAAAACCATTCTGGCTATCAATGTAGATGGTGACTCGGATTTGCTGGGCAACCAAGCAGGCACGTGTCAAGGCAATGATTTCAGTCACTTGTGCGGAGTATACTCCCTGTAAACAAGCAGCTTCCACAACTCCAGAAATGGTGCATACAGCAAACTCTGCTCTCAAATGACCCACATTGTCCCTTAAGCATGAACCATCTACAAAGAAGATTTAATCAGATTCAGACAGAGGTTCATCGACAATGTCAAGTCTTGGTTTGGTGCAAAGTTCAGTCACATCGAGACAGTCATGGTCCTCACAATGTTCATCATCAACATTTGGCAAAGGCATCAAAGAAGCAAGATTCAGTACAGAACATCTTTTCAGAGTCACATTCTCTGAAGCGAGTATGACTTGCTCATAGCGTGAGTCTGTTATTGGTCAAATGCTGTGTCTTGGCTCTCATCATCAGAAGCTCAACTGAGTGTGGAACATACACAGTTAAAGGGTGACCCATGACTATGCTTTCACATCTTTCAATGCTGACACCTGTTGCAGCAACGGATTTGAGACATCCGGGCAACGCTGAAGCTACCGGGTCTAAGGTAGCTGAAAAGTAGGCAACTGGTCTACGGACACCTCCATGAGTCTGCATTAGTACTGACAGTGCACAACCTTCTCTCTCACAGCAAAGTAGTGAGAAGGACTTATTGTAATCAGGCATTCCCAGAGCTGGAGCGCTACAAAGTCTCTCTCTCAGCTCCAAGAAGGCAACCAGACAGTCATTATCCCAGGGTACCGGATAACTTATATCCTTGTGTGTCAATCTCTGCAAAGGCTTTGCCTTCAATAAAAAGTTAGGTATCCATTGACGGCAGTACCCAACCATTCCCAGAAACATCCTGACTTCCTTTTGGGTTGTAGGCGCAGTCATATTCATGATCGCCTAAATGCGGTCTGGTGACACCTTCCTCTTGCCTTTCTCAATTCGATGGCCCAAATACTGGATCTCAGTCAGATGGTATTGTAACTTGCTCGGAGACACCTTGTGTCCATTCTCTGCTAGGTTATTTAACAATGCAACAGTATCAATCCTGCAAGCATCTTCTGTTTCAGACGCGATCAAGAGGTCATCAATATACTGCACGAGAACTGAATTCTGTGGCATTACGAGACTCTCAAGATTCTTCTTCAAGATCTGATTGAAAATTGATGGACTCTCTGTATACCCTTGTGGTATACGACACCATGTTAACACACAATCCTCCAGACAGAAAGCAAAAAAATATTGGCTTTCCTCATACAAGGGTATCGAGAAAAATGCTAGGCACAAGTCAATCACTGTGAAACACTCGGCTTCACATGGTATCTGAAATAGGATCACTGATGGATTCGGTACTACAGGACAACATGGAACTACAATTGTGTTGACCTTTCGCAGGTCCTGCACGATTCTAAACTTCTGCAGTCCCATTATAGGGGAATTACATGGGCTCCCCATTATCTCCTTCAAAATTCCCTGCTCAATCATGGACTCAATTACAGGCTTTATTCCTGCCACCGTTTCTGGTGTCAGATTGTATTGAGGCGTTCTTGGGAACTCAGCATTTGGCTTGACCTGAATCTCAACTGGTTCAACCCCTTTGATCAATCCCATCTCTTCCCCCGTGAAATCCCATACCTCCAAAGAGACAGAGTCCCTCAAATCAAGTGGTAAATCCTCAACCGTTAACACAGGGAACATCTCAATGCAGAGATTCTGGTTCGCCAGTTTGAATGCAATTTCATCATCATTAGTCCGCAACTCCACTCCTTTGGGCGTGCAATAGATGGTGCAATTCAGTTTACACAAGCGATCATGACCCAATAAGCAGACTGGGCTCGAATCGCACACCACAAATTGGTGTCGATCGTGAAATGTTCCTATTCTCAGAGGCACCTCATCTGTCAATGGAATGGTCATTCTCTTATTTGCAACTCCTACAACTTGGATCGATTGTCCCGAGAGGGGTAGGTTTGGGACTACGGCTGATCTCACAATAGAACGGGTAGCACCATTATCAATCAGAAAGGTGATAGGATGACCGTCAACATCTGCCTCTACATACGGTCCTCTCTGGTCTACCTCCATATCTGCTCCAAGGGTACAGTCTTCCTCCCCCCTTAGGCACCATCATTGTAACGGGTCTGGATCAAACTCATCGAAAGTCTCAATGAGTGGCATCTGCTGGTACGCTCTGCTTGCTTGTGGAATTCTCGGTGGTTGGGGAACTTGCACTTGTGGTCCCAAGCTTCCCCCTTGTACAGATCTGGGTCTTACTACAGTATTTACTGTCTCAAGTACCTCTACTATCTCTTCAACTTGGACCTGATTTGCGGGATTTAACCTACACTCGCGCTTCCAATGCCCGATTTTGAGGCAATAGTGACGTGCAGTAGTCTTCTTCAGAGTACCGACATCAACTCCTGTTTTTGCATCTACAGGTTTCCCTCTCCCTTGACCTGATAAGTTTTGGGGCCCTCTCTGGCCGTTTCAGTGTTCCAGTGTTCCTCCGCTCGACTGTGCCTGGTCCACCCTCTCTGCATTCCTCATTTGGACCAGCATCAACTTATCTTTGAGCTTCTTATGTTTTGAGTCCACTTCATCACTACAGTGCCTGGCATACTGTAAAATCTGATCCACGGACTTGTTCTGCCAGCAGATTAAATGCTGTTGAATCATGAAACTAATCTCTGGCCTTAACCCTAACACGAATTTGGAGACGAACTGCCCCATATCTTTGGAATCTAAGGTGTCTAGCCCACTGTATTGCTTAAAGGTCTGCAAGAGCCTCTCATAGTAAGCATGAACTGATTCTTTGGGTTCTTGGGTAGTTCGATCTATCTTAACCCAATCAATGTCTTGTGGCGAAATCTTTGACTGTAACCATGTGATTACCTGCTCAAACCTTTTCATAACCACAGGTGAAGGACCATGGGTAATAGGATCTCGTTCTGGTTCTGACGTTGGCCATTCAACGGCAATTTTACAAGCTGACCACAAATCACTTGGTACTACAATGTCAAACAAGGTATTCAGATCAATCCTCAAAACTTTCGAGATTTTAACAAAGCGATCAACTTGCTTATACCACTCAGCAGGTTTTTCCCTCAGGCGAGGAAAATCATTTGTGAACGCTGCCAAATCACCCCTGCTCGAAGGCACATGCACATACCCTCCACTCGGTAACTCTCGCAATGGGTAAGCCTCTACTCCTGCTGTTCCTCCTCCCGGAGGCGGCGTATCACCTATACCCTTCTTGACACTCTTCTTAGACCACCTCTCTTCCCACTTGTCAAGCATGCTCCATGCACGTATTCCTATAATCAATTCTCGAAGGTGTGTTTTCAACCCTATGACTCTTTTCTCCTCCAATTCCTGATCACTATAATTTAGTCTATGACTTCCCTGCAACATCTTTGTTTTGGACAAATCTACATTGTATCTTCGTGCTAGTTCGGACAGTTTCTCATGAGCTTTTCTTGCCTTACGGGTCACATCCTTCGCCACAAACAACAGCTTATCTTGCTCATAAAGCTCCATCCTTTCTATAGGCAAATTCCCACTTATAATTTCATCCGCTTCTGCCTTCAACCTCACCACATCTAGCATAGCCCTCATGGCAGCTTTGATTGTGCCCTTACTTGATGTACTGCTTTGCTCTCCACTTTCACTGCTCTGATTTCCTTAGTGACTCCCTTCAACAATGGACCGTGACACACTTTGACTCCCGTGATTCCTTGATCCATTCCTCCTTCTGCTATTCTCCCCATGGGACCTCGGACTGGGGGTTCCCACATCCTCAAGTCGGAGCGTGAGTCTGCTAACGACACTGATCTTACCGCTTTAGACTCAGTATGCCCTCTAGAAGAGTCTGGAGTGGCTGGCACTGGAGTACTAGCCTGTAAAGGTCGCAAAGGAGGACCAATTCCACTTGTCGTACCATTTCCTCCAGCACTGATACTTTCCACTGTTACTGGTAACTGCGTTTGACTACCGTTCCCTTCTTGACCTGGGTCTTACACTGATACTATGGGACCAATGGTGACCGGCACCGTAAGGGCATCCGGTAACTGTGTAACAGCATTAGCTCCACTCGTCTCTGCATCTCTCAATTGTTCCTGTTGAAATCTTCCCCACTACTCTCGCACTAGGAATCGTCTGCGATTCTCCTGTCCCTTCCATAAGCGCTTGTCTTCCCTCCTCCGACGTTGTATTGTACGGAGGCGGACGCTCTGCTAACATCCTTTCCAACAAGCTATCATCTGTGTCACTAGCATCCTCTTCTTCCTCTCTCTTTTGGGAATCACCTACTTTCACTAACATCGGGAATAGTCTTTCTCCCTCAATGGTCTCTACCCTCCATCTTTTCTCCAATGCATCCTATCGTGCATCTTGAAATGCCCTTATCGACTTCTTCACTCTTTCCTGACTTCGGCCCCTTTTCCTCGTATGTGCTGCTCTTATCCATGCATCCAAAGACTCAAACTGTGTTGGTCTGGGTGGAGGTCGCAATGAAGCCATCACTGCCCTCAACTGGTACAAAACATCCAATCTAAATGACCCATAATGTGGAAAAGCCAAATCTCCCTCCTTCTCAGTAACTTTATGCCAATTCTGAAGCCAGACTATGGTATGGAGTCCTACATTCGTGGCCATATAGTGTGCTGGTGTGTCCTCGGGTGGTGCCTCTTCACCCACTCGAGTTACTACGCTTCTATCTCCCCTACAAAGGTCACGTAACACCCTAAAATAGCACGTTTAAACCAACTCCTTTCCCCTACAAGATGTTTTTGTTCTTACTTCCTGATGACAATCCACCAATCCCAGCGCGGCTTCACACCATCCGACCTATCGCAGCGTGGCACACTCCGACGTCACTCTTCCTCCTCACTCAGCTCAGCAGTTCACCCTCTTTACAATCTCTTCCTTACACATTAACGCACCTCATTCATAGAAACAAGTAACTGTCTGTCCACCCAACGACCGTACAGTCACATAACTGACTGTCCACGAAATGACCGGACAGTCTCACAAGTAATTGTCTGCCTCACCTCTGGCGACCGTCTGTCTGTGAAACAACCAGACAGTCACCTCAGCCATCTGCCCACGAACGGCCGGACAGTCATATAACAAATCGATAGGATCCACTCGCTCCAGATCATTCACACACAGTGACCCACGACCTGCGCTGGCCACTCGAATCGCTGTGGTCCGCCCTTGTGCACTAGCTTCCCACACAACTCTCTCAAGCTCTCTCACACACGTTCCCTATCTCCCAGTGGGTTTTGTCGATGACGTCTCACGACTCCCACAATCACTGGTCAGACAATTACAGCTCTGGTGTTTTCTACACCACAAATCTATCCCGGGATCTTAGGCTACTCATCAAGCCTGGCATCAAAACAAAATAAATCGTATCACATGGACCGTGCACATTTGGCCCAAAACCACAATCACTCGACTCTCAACCCATCTCCGCAAGACATCACACAATCAAATCTTTACTGCAATCTAACACACACATCCCTATTCATACTCACTCCACCGTGAACTGCTGTTCCTGCTGCACCATCACTCTCTGTCGATCTCCGCCAAAGTCCGTCGTCCTCCGTCTTTAATCCCCTGACCTTTCATCCTCTGGACCTCCTGGGGCTGTATGGCTAAACTTTCCCTAACTTTCCTAGCTTCTCCCCTCACTGAAGAGGTAACCTTCCTCTTGCTACCAACTGATGGGGTCGAGTTCCTCCCTACAAAATTTACTTTGGAACTCCGGGTCAATGGACCTCGTTACCTGCTGAGAAGTGTAGAGGGGAGAAATAAATCATCAAAACGATTCCAAAGTCTATAAGGACATGACTCTAAAGAACTACAGACTCAGAATTCCAATTTAGTGGGTTTATTACAAAGCCAAAAACAACTGAATGTACAAGCACCTCATTACGAGGTTGTAGAAGTACATGGGAACTAATACAAATCCAAACCTACGGGCTAACTTCATGCGATGAATAATAAAGAGAATGACGATCTCCAGAAGCAGAACACAGGCAATGATTGCCCCCACGTCAAGTTCGGTCTTCATCTGCGGTAAATGAATAAAAAGCATTAGTCTGATCCTACACTACTGATCCAGCGGGTTACTAGCAACAAGCATTCATACACAAAATACTCACTTGGGCCCATACATTCATACTACGCTAGCAATTTCCGCTGGTGGGTCAGTTGGTACTCTTTATCAAAATCCCTGCTACCAATTACCTTCTGATTGAAGAGTAATGACTTACCAATGAATCCTTTGCTAATTGGGAAGTTTAAAATGAGTGACGTTCCATACAATTCATAATTTCTAAAATAATCACTGAGTCAAGAAGTTTTAAAATGTTTATCTAAAGATTTAGCAGAGTAATACAGAACCTCATGATACTTAAGGCGTATATCAAGGAGGAAGCACAAAATGAATTATCGATCAATGACGGTCCCTTAGAGAAAGAGAAGATAGAGACAGCAGCGCAACTAAGGTTTGCATTTATATTTACCTAAAGTGCGAGAACCAAACCCCTTGGCCAAGGAGTTGGAAAGATAGGACCCTGGAAGGATGAAGAGCAAAGACCTCCTCCCGGATCAGGACAGGACCGGTGACCTCTCTATCAACGACACCTGCGTCGTTCCCCTCTCTGGTACTTCGCTTCTCCTCGATTCTCCCGTGACTTCCTTCTAATGGACTCCGCCGCCTCCTCCTCAGGACCTCTCTGGACAGCGGTTCAGTCTGCGATCGATCAGCTTGTATGTCTGAGCTAGAGCGTCCTAAAAGCCAATGCTAGCTAACTTAGCTAATTCTATATCTATTATACCCTTCTACGCCCATGTACCTCCCCTAAATGTTGCAGAATTATGGACCCACTATTTCTGATTGGACGGGACAGGGGGTTGATCCTCACACCATATTGATTTAATTAATTTTTCTTAAAGCCCTTTGTTTTAAAATACCGCCCCTCACTTTTAATACATTTGCTTTATTTCCCACCCGTCTCATGACAAAGTTTATACATTTTTCATGTACATTGTAACATTTTTGTAGGGACATTCATGAATACAACAATATTGGCCATCAGGTCACGGCCTTGGACGACGTCCAGGTTGACTTCATCCTTTTCCTTCGGGGCAGCCATTCAAGGAGCATGCGCAGAACCATGGTCACACGAGTTTTCAGTTCACCAACCCCAGGCCCAAATTTACGAACTAATAAAGTCAAAGAAGAAAATATTAAAATCACAAATAAAATGTTTCACTGTATACCCACTATTTCTACTCTATTCCCATTTACTTATAAACTTATCCCGCATTAATAGCGTTAGAATATTACAGTTTCAACAAAACATAAGAGCAAGCTGTAGCATGTGAAAACACAAACAGCCATTTTAATTCACACTGCGCAGAAGCAAGAATTTTCCCACCAAGCAAAGAAAGACGTCACACCACGTGATATGGTTGAGACATGCGTAGTAAAGTTCCCGCGCTTTAGCGGCCATTTTAGAATAGACAAGCGTTACTTGTTAGTAAAAACACATAGGCAAGCTTCCTTCTACTTATGTCTGTGTGTGCAGTGGTTAGTATGAACAATACAATTTTAATACATTAATACTTTTGAGAAGATTGCATCCGAGCAAGTCTCATTTGTGAGTCCTTGCTCCATCAATCCCCTCTCTGATGGCGTTTCTGAGCCATCAAAATACTACCCACAACCAGATGCCAACTTTTAGCATATTATAGTTTCATTTTCATTTTTACACTTTCTACTTTTCACATCTCCTTTCAGTTTCTTGTATAATTCACTTCTTAACTCTTCAAGTTCAATTTCATCAAACTTTCGCTTCTTTCCTTTTTCTGTCACATTATACGATTCATTCCTTCTACAACATTTGCACCATATTATTATTGAAAATACTATTATTGCTATCCCTGCTAAGGGTACTAATATTTGACCTATAAGTCCTTTCCCTATATTAGCAAACCAGGTACCAATTGACCTAATACTACTGGTCAATCTTTCCCATACACTATCAACTTCCAGTGGTTTTAGTTCCTTCTCAAGTTTTGTTATATACTGTATATACGTTCCAATTTCTGCACTTTTATCAGGTATGTAAGTGCAACAGTGTTTTGTCTTCAATAATTTACAGACTCAGCCCTCTTTTGCCAATATAATGTCAAGAGCAAGTCGATTTTGCATAACCATAGATCTAATCGCAACCATTTCCGCATTAATCATTAGAAATCCTCCAGCAGTGCCGGTTGATAAACGATCAACCACTGTAGATAATTTACATATTTTTCTTGAATTCAGAATTATTCCCACTGAAGGTATCAATGCACCAAATATATCACCTATAATTTCTGAAAAACTAGCTCTTTTTCTACGTGTTAATTCACTATTATTTTCATTGCTGCCAGTGTTTCTTTTTACGTGGTATATTTTTGAAAATACTATTCCAAAATAGCAACTTCCATACCACCGTGTAGGAAGCCTAAAGTAAGCCTTATTCCCACACATATAATAGATTCCAGGAAAAACTGAATCTGTGCCTCCTTTGAGTCCCCAACCTCCAATAATTAAGAAATTGTGTTCACATTCACTGGTACCGATGAAAACATTGTTGTACTCAGTCTTTAACGTATGTAGACAAATTTTCCCTGTCTTTTCAAAATCTAGAGCCATAGCAGCTTGAGCCTTGCCAGGTGTGTAACTACCCTCTTTCTCAGCCCAAGGTGGTAAATGAGCCTTATGCTCAAAAGCTCTCTTTTGGAAATCTTGTCTTCTACTCTCCACTAAATTCAAAAATATCTTTTCTTCTTCATGTAAAGAACATGTTAGATTTCTTCTATGTGCGTGTGTTATGTCTATTGACTTCATTGTTAAGAAAAACTCTCCCATAAATTGTGCATCTTTGCTACTAAACACTGGATTCATATTCTTTCGAATCGGAACCTCGGAAAATATCACATCTATATTTGAATAATAATACTGAAGTCGCCCTGTTCTATAAAATAAACTGGCTAATACACTACATGATATGCCATAGGTTAATGGCAAGTGATGATACGTTAATCCTTCTGCTACTGATTCAGGTAATTTCATACAAACATAACAATTACTAACTTCCATGGTATCTACATATTGAAATAATAACTTTGTGAAAACGTTTAAACTAGTGTCGTTATCTGTTACTTCATGATAAAATTCTGGTTCGTCTTCTGCCTTTAGTTCTACTCTATTACTTTTCAAGTTATCTATTCTTTCCTTAGTTTCGTTGTTAATCTTTTTATCTATTATCATAAGATAAGGAATGGCTACGATCACAACTAACCATACTATAAGCATCACTACCCCAGATTGCATATGCATATAGCACAACATCTTTTACAACCTTTCTGCTTTGGTCTTCCATTAACTCTATCGTCAGACATTTTTGACAAGGAAGATTGCTCTTCTTATCGTATTCTTCAAGTCTTTTTACGTTCTCAAGGTGGTTCTATTTCTTTTCATAAGTCAGTTCTGCACTGGTTCCTTCGTCACCACTTTCACTTGATTCTAAGCTTTCGTAATCTTCGAGAATAATATAAGTCCAATCAGGACCTTTAAATTTGTTATTCACAAGTTTCAGTCTTTTGCTTCTTCGTTTTTCACTTTTGTTTTCTTGTCCCGTTTGGCTTGTTACTTCATTCACTTGTTCTGGATCTTCACTTCTGGTTGTTATGTGGTATTTTACTCTTTTGATGACACTAGGCCAATGATCACCTTTTCTAGTTTTCTTTGTTTGCACTGTCTCTTTATTCTCTTCTTCCGAAATTCCTCTATTTTCTAGTTGTGGCACACTTTCGTTTTCTTTTATTTCAGTTTCTTCTTCTTGTTCTTTTCCAGGTCTTATTGTTATTTCTTCATCTGCTTCACTGTGGGTCTCTGGTACCTGATCTTGTTCTTGATTTACAAATTCATCCTCGAAATTCTCAAGATCTTCTTCTTCTGTGTATTTTTCTTGATCTAACTGGTTCTGATCAGGGCTTATTGCACTTTGTACTTCTGCAGCCTGACCGGGTTCTTCTAGACCTGTCTGTCCCTGCTCAAAGTCTGTTTGTTCTTCTTTGATTTGAGCCCAGTTTCCTCTCCCTATCTGTTCCTGCTCAGGTTCTTGTATTTGTTCTTCTTCTTCTTCTGAGCTGCTTCTTCTTCACCTAGCTGATCTTCTTCAATTTCTTCTAGATTTACTTGACTTCTTGTTCTGTAGTAGATTTCAGGTATTTCCACCACTGGTATCCAATCCTGACTTGTGCTCGGTTGTTCTTCGTCAGCTTCCCTTGAATCTCGAACCTGAGATTCTTCAGCTGGGCAACCTTCAGCTTCCTCAGTAATTGATATTATCTGAGTATTTTCTTCTTCAGGATCTGGTACTCTTTTGGTGTGGCTTACATGAATCCAATTAGGAAATCCTGCACACTTCACTGCTGTGTTCGTAATCAGTATGACCTGACAAGGTTCGCCCCACCTAGGTGATAGACACGTTTCTCTGGTGTGATTCTTCACTACCACCCAGTCTCCGGGACTCAGATCATGTTCTTGTTCAGGCTGCCTGGAAACTGCATCTTCTCCAACCTGGTGAGAGACAGAACGCACTAAGTCAGCCAGTCTTTTGCAATAATCCAGAACCATATCATCAGATATATTCAGCAGTTTATTCGTGGGTACATGTGCTTGTCTCATTGCTCTTCCCATTAGTATCTCATGCGGACTCAATCCGGTGTTTTTATCAGGAATGCTTCTGAGTCCCATTAAAACGAGAGGCAATGCATCTGGCCACTCTAATGATGTTGATGCACACATTTTTCCCAGTCTGGATTTTATCGTGCCATTCAATTGTTCCACCACTCCAGAAGCCTCTGGACGATATGCACAGTGCAATTTTTATTCAATTTGGAATGCTTCACAGATTATCTTAACCACTTCACTGTTAAAGTGCTTTCCTCTATCTGATTCCGAAGTTACTGGAAAACCAAATCTAGGAATGAGCTCTCGTAGCAACAATTTTGCGACTGTAATACTATCATTCCTTCTGGTAGGGTATGCCTCCACCCACTTGGAAAACAGACACACTATGACTAGTGCATATTTCAGCCCTCTACATGGTGGTAACTGTATGAAATCAAGTTGCAGTCTCATGAATGGACCCTCCACCTTTCCAATTTTCACAAACCCAATTACTGTTTTTCTTCCTGGGTTATGCATTTGGCAAGTTAAACATCTCTGGCAAAGACTCTCTGCTACTGCCCTAAACCTTGGATTGAACCAATTTTGTCTAAAGAGCCTAATCATTGCATCTCTCTCTACGTGTGTGTCTCCATGATACATCCTAGCCATTTGTGAAAGCAGACAATCGGGCATGACTGGTCTGCCATCAGCACAAATCCATACATCATCCTCTGCTTTTTGGGTACATCCTGTTTTAATCCATGTACTCCTTTCGCTCTCATCAGCATCATCTTGCAGTCTTTTTACATCATTCCATGTTTCAGAAGGTGCATACAGCATAAGTTGGCAGCTGATTCCCATTCTCTCCACCCTTTTGTTTACTGCTAATCTGTTTTTGGCACAATGTTGAGCCACAAGATCTGCGTATCTATTGCCGACTACCACCCAGTCATCTCCTGACTGATGTGCGGCACATTTCACCACAGCCAATTCTTTTGGTGATTGTATTGCTTCCAGTAGTTCTTTTACGAACTGTCCATTTTTAATGGGGGATCCTGAAGAAGTCATGAAATCCCTCTGCATCCATAATTGGCCAAAATCATGCACAACCCCGTAACCATATTGGCTATCAGTGAATATAGTTACTTTTTGATTCCTCCCAATTTTGCAAGCTTTTATTAATGCAATCAATTCAGCTATTTGTGCAGATTTTACTCCTGGTAAATAGGATGCTTCGACTATCCCAGTTAGTTCACACACTGCATATGCTGCAGTCAGTTTTCCATCTTCATGCCTTTGGCATGAACCATCAACAAACAGCTCCCTGTCTGGCTTCCTGAGGGGTAGTTCCTGAATGTCAGGACGTGGTTTCGTGCACAACTCTGTGACTTGTAAACAATCATGTTCTTCTTCGTCATCTTTAACTTCTTCATGATATGGGTCTGGTAGTAAGGTAGCTGAATTTACTATTGTACACCTTACAATGGTCACATTTTCAGCACCCAATATTATTCTTTCATATTTAGTCAACCGACTAGGAGTCAGATGCTGAGTTCTGGTTCTTGTCAACAAAATCACAACCGCATGTGGAACGAACACCTTTACAGGGTGTCCCATTACAATTGATTCACTTTGCTCAATGCTCAAACAAGTAGCAGCTACTGCTTTTAAGCAACCAGGCAACGCAGCTGCCACTGGGTCCAATGTAGCAGAAAAGTATGCTATAGGACGTCTGTCTAAACCATGTCTCTGGGTTAAGACTGAAAGTGCACAATTTTCTCTTTCATGACAGAATAATGCAAAATTTCTTTTATAATCAGGCATGCCTAGGGCAGGTGCTGCACACAAAGCATTTCTTAATTTTACAAATGCACCTACACTCTCATCATCCCACTCAACTGGGTCTTTTGCCTTCTTTTTCGTCATTTGAATTAATGGCTTCGCTAGTAGAGAAAATCCTAATATCCATTGTCGACAGTATCCTACTATTCCAAGGAACATTCTTACTTCTCGTTGAGAGACAGGCATCTGCATTTTCTTTATTAATTTTATTCTCTCAGCTGTTATTCTCCTTTTGCCCCTCTCAATCTGGTGTCCTAGGTACTTAACTGCTGTTGTACAGAACTGCAATTTTTCGGGTGAAATTTATGCCCTTCTTCAGCTAAATGATTTAATAATGCAATGGTGTCAACAACACAATCCTCTCTGGTGTTAGACGCCACTAGTAAGTCGTCTATATACTGCACTAAGACTGAGCTTCCTGGCATCACTAGTTTCTCTAGGCACTTTTTCAATATCTGGTTAAAGATGGAAGGACTTTCTGTGTACCCCTGAGGAACACGATTCCATACATAAACCTTGTTCTCAAATTTAAATGAAAATAGATACTGGCTATCTGGATGCAAAGGTATGGAAAAGAATGCTTGGCATAAATCAATCACAGTAAACCATCCTGCACTCCAAGGAATCTGGTATAAAATTACTGCAGGATTTGGTACTATAGGACAACATGGTTCCACAATCTTATTTACTTTGCGCAGGTCTTGAACGATCCTATATTTTCCACTAGGTTTCTTCAGACCCATGATTGGTGAGTTACAAGGGCTACTCATTACTTCTTTTAGTATGTCTTGTTTTACCATTCTGTTAATTTTTTCAATGACTCCTGCTTTTACCTCTGCACTCATTTTATACTGTCGGGTGTTTGGAAAAATCGCACCTTCCTTTACAATAATCTTCACTGGGTCTATTTTGGCCATAAGTCCTACTTCCTTTCCCGTGAAATCCCATACCATGGAATTCACCGTAGTTTTCAGTTCTTCTGGTAATTCGTCTTTTGTTATCAAAGAAAACATTTCATCTACTTCTGTACCTTGCTTTGCAATCATAAATTTATATACATGGTCTTCATCTGGGGTCTGAACTGCCACACCATCCGGTGTGCAGAAAATTGTACAATTCATTTTACAGAGCAAATCCCGGCCCAATAAATTTACTGGACTGGAATCACACACTACAAATTGATGCATTTCTCTAAAGTTTCCTATTTTTACTTCCATTGGTTCGGTAAGAGGTGTTCTAATCTTCTGATTAGCCACTCCCACAACTTGGATAGCTTCTCCAGAGAGAGGAAGGTCTGGGATGTCTGCTGTTCTCACAGTAGACCTAGTAGCACCAGTGTCCAAAAGGAAAGTAATATCATTACCTTTCACATTTCCTTCAACATATGGACCTGACTGATCTACCGGTAAGGATGCACCAAGTACGCACTCCTTCTTCCCCTCTCCCAGGCACCGTCATTTATTATAGGTACAAAAGTCGTCCTGTAAAAGAAATTGTGATGTTACATAATCATTCTTACCACTTCCTCCTTGATATCCAACGTCTGTACCGTGCTTTACTCTGCTTACATTGCCCTGTATAGGTGCAGGTGGCAACTGACTCTGAGGATTTACACCCTGCTGTGAGTCACTCTGCGTCTGTGAATTTAAATTTTGATTTGGGCCATTATTATTCCGAATCTTTTTACATTCATCCTTCCAATGCCCTAATTTTCCGCACCCATGACAAGGAAATTTCTTTTTAGCCTCTTCTCTGCTCATTCGTCCTCTAACTTTTCCTCCGTTCCCAGTGTCACCATTTGTTCCAGAATCTTTTCCTTGATTATCATTTGGATTATCCAAATTAATTCCCTGTCGTTCAGCCATTTTCACCTGAGCCCACATCACCTTCTCTTGCAATATCTTGTGCCTATCTTCAATGTCATCTCCACAATATTTCGCATATTTCAAAATTTCATCTATCGTCTTTCCCTGCCAGCACAACATGTGCTGCTTAATCATCTGACAAATCTCTGGTTTCAGACCGTAAACAAATCGGTAAACAAACTGACTCATGTTTTTATCTCCAATTTCCTCAAATCCACTATACTGCTTAAATACCTGCAATAAACGCTCATAGTAGGCATGTACCGATTCACTGGCTTCTTGGGTAGTTCTGTCTATTTTCACCCAATCTGTTTCTTTTGGTGGTATTTTCCCTTTCAAATAAGTTATCACCTGCTGATACTTTTTCATTACATCATTGGACGGGGCACCTGTCTTTGGATCTCTAGGATACTCCTCACTGGGCCAATCAACTGTGATTTTGCAATCTGTCCACAAATCTGCAGGTACCACTATATCGAACAAACCATCCAAGTCTTTTAACAATACCTTTGACACCTTCACAAACCTCTCAACCTGCTTGTACCATTCAATTGGCTTTTCTCTCAACTTTGGAAAATCATTCGTAAATGACAAAATATCCTGTCTGCTCCATGGGACATGTACATATCCCCCTCCTGGAACTTCTCGCATCGGGTACATTTGATTTCCTTTCCCTGTTTCCTTCATTAAATATTCTGAAGTCGTTTTATTATGTCGTGCCTCTTCCTTTTTCTTTGTCCATCTAACTTTCCATTTATCTAGCTCTCCCCATTTCTGCAAAACTGTCCTTAATTCTTTTACTTGTAATTTCCTTCCTGAGGCATTCATATTCTCTAAGTCCTTGTCTGAAAAATCTGCTCTATAGGGTTTTTGTAACACCTTTGACTTCCCAATTTCAATTCCCATCTGTTGAGCTAAATCTGATAATTTCTCATGAAATATTTTTGTATTTCTTGTGATGCTTCTGCATACAAACAATAATTCTTCTTCATCGTAAATATTTAGGCGATCTACTCCTACATTTCCTGCTATCATTTCTTCTAATTCAACTTTTAATTTATAAATGTCCATAATCTTTGGGGGTGAATTCTGTTTGTCTGATCCTTGTGCCCACCTTTCTAAATCTTCAGGTGTAACTACTGTGGCACTTTTAGTTCCTGATGAGGTTACTATGTTTACATCTTTGGAGCAACTAGGTGTTACTCTTCTTGGAGTATTATTTACAGAATCTCGAATGGGCAAGTCCATTAATGAAATTATAGACTCACAATCACTAAAGTGATCCTCAACCATTACTACTCCTTCCGGTTTAGGAACATTCACAGGTGTAGGTATAACTAGATGTTTGGGATAAGTTGCCTTGTCACCATATAAGGGAACCACTGGACCAATCGTTACAGGTATGGTCAATGAATCAGGGTGAACACTCAATTGTGTTACTTTTTGAATTAATTCTGCTCTGTTTTTATCTATCGCTTCCTTTTCTTTATCGTGAAGTACTCTATTAACTGGTGAATCATGTAATACTTCAGGTACCAAAGGTGTTCTTAACAAGGGTGCACTTGGGGTGCATCCACTTGTCCCTTCCTGATATGGTGGTGGATTCTTTAATAGATCTTCCATAAATTCGTCTTCGGAATCTCCAAATCTAGTCAAATGTTTTGTCTTTTCTGTGCATTTATTTCCTGACGATTCTTCTGTAATTAATATGGGATACAGACCCTCTGTAAGCATTGCTCTTCTCCACTGTTTCATCTGACCGTCCCTTGACTCGTTTTGGTATCTGGGAAAAAATCCCCGATAACCCCTATTACTTCTGGATCGGTCACATTCAAATGCCTCAGTTTCCCATTCTTCTAAGGCTTCGTATTGATTCAATCTAGGTCTGGGTTCTAAATCATTCATTCTTAATCTCAAATTTTGAAGAATCCTCCCATTGAAAGTACCATTTTCTGGAAAAGCTAATATTCCATCATTTTTGGTATATTCTATCCAATTTTCTATCCATACGCAAGTATGATAACCTCTCTCCATCATCATAAATGAAGCGGACGTTTTAGCTGGTGAAATGATAATTCCTTCCCTAGTTTTGATTGCTTTGTCCTTTTTAAAATAGTTCTTAATCTTTTGTAGAAATGACATTTTTCTCTTTTCTCCGTACATTCTGGGTAAATATCTGTTTATTGAATTATATTCTGCAAAACCTAGGAATCTCCTGTCTGGACGAGTTCCTATTAAAGTCGGATCGCGTTTAAACATACAACTTCCACTGTCCACTAAGATTTCGACTTCTATGTTGACAACCAATTAAATTCCAGCTAACTTTTGCTTCTGGACCAATCCTAGCGCGGCTTTTCGGTGACGTCTTTTCTGACAACCCCTCCTTTACAATCTGCGCTTTTCTGTCCTTCGCTGTTTCAACCAATCCCAGTGCGACACCTGTGACGTCAGTGTTACTCCTGACTACTGACCCCTCCTTTACAAGAGTCTTTTCACGCCCGCGGTTTCAACCAATCCCAGCGCGGCGTTTGTGACGTCAGCTTCCTCTCCGGTAGCTGACCCTCCCTTTACAAAAACTTACGCAAAGTTTTATTCTCTCTATTAAATTCAGTAACAACATAAAACATTCGCTATCGTGTCAGTTTCGCTAACTTGAAAAGATAGATTCTCTCACTTCTTAGTAAATCTCTTCCGTTTACTAATCATACACTACGAGTAAAACACTTCCGTCTACTCTTCACGCAAGCTTCAGAAATACCTGTTACTTCTTCAATGTTACCCTTTCTAGGTGATATAACATCACATAGGCAAGTAAAACACATAGGCAAGCTTCCTTCTACTTATGTCTGTGTGTGCAGTGGTTAGTATGAACAATACAATTTTAATACATTAATACTTTTGAGAAGATTGCATCCGAGCAAGTCTCATTTGTGAGTCCTTGCTCCATCACTACCACTACCGTGACATCCCTACTTAGCATTTCCCAGGCAAGACCAGAAAAAGGTGTCAGCACGTGAAGACTTCCTAAGAAGTACACTCACGTTGTATGGGTCAAGTAGCCAAAGCTACAGAGCTCGTTCTGAGATGCTCCTTCTCCCTCCTTCGATCTTCTCACCCCTTCTCCTGTCTCCAGCCTGGGACACTATCCCTAATACAAAACACATGAATGTAGAACACGCCCACAATCACCTCATCCTGCTGGACACTTCCCATAGGTGATTTTCCACGCAATCTCAATGCTTCCAGCTCCTGGCTCGATGACCTTGATTCCCAGGCCTCCCTCAATGAGAAAGAACACCGTCTCCCAATTATCAGTGGTCCGCGCACATTTGTATCACATCCTCCCGAGCCTAACACTCCTAAACAAAATACGTTATTCTAACTAACAAAGACGACTTTCCCCACCTGCAACAGAAATGTGAGAACAGAACAAATTCAACGTGCACATGAAATTTATAACAACCCTACTCCAGAGCCCCCAAGGAAAATACATTTCAGGCCTACAGAAATCGGCCAACATAAGAGTAAAATGCATAGGCCTTTCAAATACACACATGAGTGAACATTTCATTTAGGCCTTTCTATATTATTAGATCATAAAGCACATTCAATTCTTCTCTATTGCAATCAGCTTATGAAATCCTACACGTTAAATGCAATTAGTCACTTCTATGTGCAACTTTAATATGTTGCACGTTTAAATCATATGTGCTACATCACATATAAACAATTTCATTAGGCAAATTACATCAAATACTATGGATTACAATGTTATAACATGAATGCTACCTTGTCTCTTTTACATGGCACGACACTTTTTCCTACCATTTACACTTTCACATGTTATTACTGAACACTTCTAATGATCAAATGTATGTTAACACAACAAAGGAATATATGTGGGTGCGGACTATCCGTGATTATGATGCACCCCTACAAATATCTAAGCACCATCGCGCTCCATCAACAGTCCCAATCCTCCTGGGACCATCGAGGCTTCCCTTCCGAGCTGCAGTGTAGGTAGGTTTTATGTTTTTGAATGTTTGGTGTGTGGGTACGTGTTTGTATGAATGAATGCATTTGTGATTGAGTGTTGTGAATGGGTGTGTGTGTGTGTACGTGTATGAATGCATGGGTGTGAGTGAGTGTGTATGTGTACATGTGTGGTAAGCCCACCCCCTCCCTGCTAAAATTATCGGCCGCCACTGAGTGGTAGGCAGAAGAAGGTCTACACGGAAAGGGTGGAAATCCAAAGAATTATAGACTGTCGTCAGTGAGAAACGCAAACAATTATTGAGTATTGCTGGAATTCAGTAGCATCTGTACTTTTGATTAGTGGAGTATTTGTAGAGTGTTAAAAAATGTCTGTAGGGGACATCTGAAAGCTCAATGCCAAGGCGGCACATCTTGTTTCATCAACAAAATTTTGAGTCGGGTGCATTTCTCTGCTGTACAGGAGAAGAAGAGCAGTGCTCGCAATGTTTGGTGATGATGAGCTAATCCCAGGCAATCAAGTAATAATTTAAGCCATTTTTAAGTTTATGGAATGTTTAAAAAATAAGACACTTCTTAGAAGTTTAAGAAAAAGGCCTTCATGATGCGTAATTTTATTATATGATTGAGGTTCATCCTTATGCTCCTATAAGTATAGCCTCTTTCTCACCTTAAAAATGCCCCATTATTTTTAAAGACTGCTTTTTTTATGCAAGACGTCATGAAATTTCAGGGAGCGGAAATCCAGGGCGTCCTTCGAGCGTGATACCATAGTTTACTTACACACACATCATTGGCAAATATTTGAAAAATGCTCTTGGTTGCAGCTGCGCCTTTGTACAGTTCTGTATATTCTTCACCACGTTAGTTGTGATCCAGAAAGTGGACAATGGTGCAGGGTTTAATATTTCATCACAGGTTTGGAATTTCCAGGGGTTCTAGGCAAATAGTCAATAAAAGGCATCACAAATCGCGGCCATAAAGAGTCTGTGAGTTTTTCTGACATGTTTACCTGTCAGCGCCATTTCACAGGTCCTGAATTTGTTTTAATGCAGTCATCACCAACACTCCTCTGTTATTTCTGTCCATGACAGCAGAGTGGTTCACTTACATTGGGCCTCAATTACAGCTTGGTTGGTTGGGAGCACCCAATAGGTTCTGCTCCCACCATGCCAATGTTGCAGTCCCCCAGCCTCATTTAGAGCTGACAGAACAGCAGTGTTTTTGATGATGTAACACCTGGCCCCACTGTTAGAAACACCTGACCCAGCAGTCCACCCATTACTGGACCACCAGGTCAAAATTGTAGATTAAAGGGAGGGTGACAGTCACTGATTTCCCCTTTCTGTGCTAGCTGTGAGATGCATTGAGATTCTGGGATGGAATGTGCGAAAATATCCCTGATGTGTAAGAAATCTTCCAGTGACATTTGTCTTTTGGTTCTCAGCACCAAAGCCCAGGTTTCGATGCAGGGGCGAAACGGAGGTCCCCGCATTCCCAGTGGTGTGGGAGAATCCCTTAGGGTTTCTTGCCTAGGAAGGGCCCGCATAACCCTTCAAGTCATGCCATTGCCTACCCTGCAAAATGCATGCAATGGCATGGAATAAGAAATAGCTAAACGCAGTAGCGGCTAGTGTCTGGGAAAAGTGGTGAGCAGCGCGGGGGCCGGTAACAATACAAACAATAAAAAAAAAGTACCTGCAGGTCTTCTGCTTGCAGCTCTTCTGCTCCTCTGGGCACAGGCTGAAGCTCCCAGACTCTCCTACGGCCAATCCAGATGCTACTCTCATACCCACAAGAGCAGGATTGGGCAGAGCGGGCTTGTTTTGCACTCCACAGGGAGCTGGGAGCCTGTGCCTGCTGGTCTCTCCACCCAGCAACACAGCTGGGTTGGAGAGATGTCAGGGCGTATGACGGCAGCAGTTCCCAACACTCCTCCTCCTCTTGCTGCAGTGCTGTGTCCCCGCCCCCCAAGACTCGACTACAGGACGAAAAATAAAATGATCATAGTTTTATTTTTTGTTTGTCTCTGTGGGCAGCGGGACGATGCTCCTCCACCATAGCGGAGGAGCAGTCACTGGTTAAATGCTCGGGAAAGCCAGTCTGCTTTACTGAGCAGACCCAACCGTTCAGTGGGCAACCATTGAGCCCAAGCCAATGAGGGGCATATGTACAAGCCCCTATCGCCACCACAACATCACTATTACTGGCGTTGTTGTGACATAGGGGATGCGATGCGCCTTATTTACAAGGCAGCGTTAAGACACTTAACATGGCTTAATGCTGCCTTGTAAATAAGGCCCCCTTTCACGCTATGTTAGCGTGAAAGGGGTGGGCAGTGGGTGTTGCGAAGGGCATTCCACCGCAACACCCATTCATTTTGACGCTGCCCCCTATGTACAAGGGTGGTGTACATAGGAGGTAGCGCCAAAATTAAGACCAGGTAAATCCTGGTCTTAAATTGGCGAAATGAGGAGAAATGCATTATTTCTCCTCGTTTTTGCTTTTTCCATGCGTGCTGCCTTTTGCAGTACACATGGAAAAAGCAAATTGCCATGCATTGTTTATGTACAGGAAGGTGTCCCTTCCTGTACATAAACAATCTTTAAAAAAATATTCAATTTTGTCACTTTCATGTGTGCTGCATGAAGCAGCACACATGAAAGTGACAGAATGGCATTTTAGGATTGTTTATGTGCAGGAAGGGGCACCTTCCTACACATAAACAATCCTCCCCTGCACGCAGACACCCTTGCACTATGGTGCAAGGGTGCCTGCGTTGGCGCTAAGTTGCTAAACTTACCGCCATCGCAGGGGGAAACGCATGGCTGCACCACATTCTTGTAAATATGGTGCAGCTTTGCGTTTCAGAAGTGGCAGGGAGAGGCGTTAAGCCAGGAAGGCTAACACCTCTCTCTGCCACTTCATTGTACATATGGCCCAGAATGTCTGTGCAATCTGGGAAACACCGGGGTCCCTTATCACATTCTGCAGGGGGGCGGGAGAATCATTTTGTGTTACACCACTGGTTAGATGGTTGTTTTTTCTGAAAAGCAATAGAAAATTCAGAGCAGAGGAAAAAACATCATTGTGGCCGTGAATAATTCAAGTATGATGAAACTTCATCCACCGGACCAGAATATACACATTCATCACAGAGACCCTCGCCAGGAAGGTGTGGATCTCTAAATGTGGTGGTAGGACCTCTCCCCAGGAAGCAGATACCAGGGCCTCTATTGACTGCAAGGCGGACAGGCCACCCACTAAAATTTAAACAGCCTCAATAGACTGAATGTCTTTGAACCGGAACAAAATGAAGGACTCCCACTTGTGCAGATTTAGTGGCCTTGAATTGACGCTCAAACCTTTTTCAGTTTTTGTTTTCAATCAGAGGCACGTTAACATGCTAAGAATGGTGTCGGGAGCCATCGATGCTCTCAGGCCTGGCAAAGTAAACGTAACCGTACTGTCACTCACACTTGTCGGATCTAGGCAGAGAGAATTGTCTATGTGTGTCCACCTTCAATTATCTAAGGATGGGAAGAAATGGGCAGTTCCAAATAGTTTGATTTTACACCATGGCATGTTGTGTAGTGTGAATGTCTTCATTACTTCACCAAAAGAAGAAACCATGCAGTAAGGAAACACCTGTAGCTGATCCACCCATAAATGATATCAGGAGATGGGAAAAAGGAAATAGAAGCAACAAAATATGTTTTCTGTTTGCAGAAATGAAGCACCAGCCTGAATCTGCCTTTTTTGGGATCTGCATCCCCAACCATGGATAGAATACTCTTTGGTCAACACTCTTTGGACATTGGCTGTGGAATCAACAGATCCCCTCCTCGCCCACCCCCCAGCGCCTTGAGAGCCTTGCGGGGGAGTAGTCACGCTTTACAAGGCACCTGATTGATTGATTGACTGGTAAAGGAGGTACCAGGGATGACTTTAGATTGTGGTACAAAGAAGCTTAGTGTTGTGTTCTAGAGTCAAATTAGAGAAACTGTCCTTGTAGGGCTAATGTTAACCAAGATGCTATTCAGCACTATATTTAATAGAGTAAAACTGTATTTTTTCCATATGTTTTTGTGGGTGCTAATCACTGGTGAACATGCATTAAATGTATGAAAGGGGACACTACAATGGGTAGTGGCCCTATACAATGCTGAAATAACCCAGAGAGCTTTATGTTTGTAAGCATTTACAAAATTTTTACAGTTACTTTCCCACTCTAGAAATGTACATAAAACTATTCCTGTGAAAGGCAGAAGTAAATCTCTTTCTGTGATGGGAAAGGGAAGGGAACACACCAATGTTTTAATGGGGGAGTCTTGTAGGAGGCCCCTGACTGTACCCTGAGAGCATACCAGTGCATACCAGTGCACAGTACAATGGGTCCATGGAATTTTATATCAGATCCCTCACTGCCCCTGAACGTGTGGTCATGCATAGTTTAATTGGGCGTGGAGTCTTGTGTCAGACCCCCTCACTGTCCCTGAGAGTTTGGCTGTGTACGGTTCAATAGAACTCTTGCTCTTCAGTTTCCTAAAACACCTCAGCTCCTCCTCACTTTATGAGGAGTTGTAGCCCACACCAATGACCTTGCAGCCTTGGTGTGACGAGGGAACCCAATGATGAAGCATGCCTCTTCCGGGTGAGTGAGGGTTCTTGTCCTGAAAGGGGTTCTCTCCTGCATAGCAATCGGAACTTTTTTGTTCGACACTTAGACTGCTACCAGATTGCAGACAGTCTCCTGCGTTTTCCGAACTTCACCAGACGTACTTCTTGTGTGATATACATATATAGATAGGGAGTAGTACGTATATTGGTTTGGGGCCTCTCCCACTGGATCCCTTGTGTGTTTATAATACAGTTTAATAGAAACCATGACATACCAAGCACAGCTTATGAAACTACCAATTTCAAGATGGTTGATCAAACATCATTTGAAGATGATAGACAAAACGAAATTCCAGGAGCAAACGTCTTCCAGAAGTGATGTTTGTGCGGAAAGACTATAAAATAGCGATGGTTAAGGGACTAAGGGCTGGATCACAAAACATTTTTGACTGGTACTATTTCATGTTCTTGGTGGCAATAAGGTAATTGGGTAGTTGAGAAGTCTACTCAATCCAAGAGTCCATAAAAAACAATGGAAGAATAATATGTAGATTTATTAGTCTCAAATGTCACCACCAAAAATACAGCAACGGACCTCTAACACCTTCTTTCCTGGTGACGGAACGGTCTTTCACAGCTGCCTGGTATGTTGAACCTGTCCTTAGACGAACTAAGAAGATACATTGTTTATTCAAGGAAGACAATTACCACAATAGCATTGAACACAGATCATGTCTTTCATCACACAACTTTGAACTAGTACTCATGCAAGTAATCTGTAGTGCTTAGTTTGTAAAACAATAAGTGCCGGGCCTCAAAGTTTTGCTCAGAAGACCACGCCTGGCATGACGAATAGCTGGGGTGCTCATTACCAAGGCTGCTTAGTCTTACTGCCACATCATGCCTCTTTCATTCACCCCCAGACACTCCCTGTCCAGTTAACTCACTTCTGCAAGTTCATGTTAATCCCTGCTTTTTCCCTTTATCACTGTTTTCCTGTCTTTCTTTTCTTCTTTCCTTCCTCTTTTTGTATTTTTTTCTCTCTCTTGCTAATGGAGAAAAGTATGTGCCGATCACCAAAAATGAGTGCGCGTGCGCACCGCCTGCAACCACCGGCCCAAATTAACACTCAGCCAGGGAAAGTTTTGACTTTCATATGCTCGTGTGTAATGAAAGGAACTAATCTGTGCCAATTTTTATTCGGAATCGACTTTTTTTATTTATAAACTATTAGGAAACCTCTCTTGTAGAATAAGTGCTTTTAGTGTTTGATTGGAAACAATATTCAGCCTTTTCTGGTGTAAGAAACGTGTTCTGTAAATGTAAAAGTGAGTAAGTTTTATGTGTTCTAAGTGTTTAACCTTACATAAGCAAAATACATATATTAGAACCCTTGTGAAGTTATATCACACCATCAGTTTAGGGAAAACACCCATAAACTCACAGACACAAAGCAAGCACACTACTGGACTCAGACAACTTTAACAACACATAATTCTGATTCAGTTCACAGAGGAACGAACCATTTCCACCATTAGCTGAGAGTACTGACATCCTTCATTTAAAATCATCGTTCATGGGGCATGGATGAAATACAATTGCAGTCATTCCGCTGTGACGTCAATGTTTGTGCCTTTTAAGGTCTTTAAAACGCTTAGACGGGGTCGTTGCAATCTGCTGCTTTTGTATGGCTGCATCCTCATGCCTGCATAACACACATCAGACAGGTTTTGGATTCCTTGCATGCATCTGTTTGCAACACATACCTCCCTCTTTGTGCAAAGTGCATGTGCGATGCAGACGAGGAATTCATGGAGTGTGCATGCTGCAACCAAGAGGCACGAGGACAAGTGCAGGCAACGTGGGACAGGTGGAAGGAGCCCAGGTGAAATGGATCAGGAAGTGTGTGTCTGTGTGTTGATGGGTTGTTCATGTGTTTGCTTTTTTTATATAGTTTTGTATAGTGTTTATCACTATCTGGCCGGTCTACACTTCAATCTGAGCAATGACTGAGATGTGCAGTAGCCCTTCACCGACAAAAAGTGATAGTTGACACAGGTAAAAGAGAATGCGCACAGGGGCAGGAGTAGTGCCCATTCCTGAGGATTAGGCTCTTCCTGCTAGCAGTGAATGTCAGACAAGACATGTGGGCGGTGTTGTGTCGTGCGTGCGGCAATAATGGCAGACACTGAATGGCAGTGAAAGTTACTTTTATTCTCCGCTCGAATACAGGAGCTCAGTTAGCGCCCACCTTCACTGCTCCTAACTATATCCCCGTTCTGCCCTCTGTGACTTCTCCCTTTTTGGTTCCCTCCCTACTTTCCTGTTCCCAGCTTTCTCTAAGCACCAGGGTCCTAGCGCCCCTGACATGCAATGCAGTTACAACATTACACCTCCCCCACCTGCGGAGTAAATTCTCAGTGAGATATATGTCTTTAAGTTCTTCGATGAGATGAGAGGGTCTCCGACGTGTTTGTTGTGACTGGCGTAATGGACTTGGTTCCGTCACAGGCCCGTAGCCAGGGGTAGATGTTTAGGGGGGCATGGCCCCAAGGAATAACAACAGGAGGGCTTCAGTTCTCAATATTTGACATTGGTTTGGTTCCCCCAAAAATGTTTTGTAATTAAAGGCACAATATGTTGAAATTTTGAAGAATGCAGCATGTTTTGCAGTTTTTCTAAAGTGTTACCATTATTCGACATTTACCACTATTAGTCATAACAAATAGGAAATGGTACCCTTGTAAGCACAGTGAGCAAGAACACTGGGCACTGTAAATTAAATCTGTTTTAAAGGGTATTTTCCACGCACTTATATCTAGTAAAATTGAAGAAAACTAAATAGTGCGTATATGCGATTATGTGTGGGTCTGTGTACCCTCCCTCATGACGCCTTTGGGGAAAAGTAAAGCAAATCCAACGTTTCTAGGTACAATTTCTAAACAGCAATTGACAATCATTGATTGGATTTTTAAGGGAGCTCTAAATCATCTTCAGAAAGGGAGACCTCAATGGAACAGTCAGTAGCAGAGATATAAAAGGTAAGCGTAGGATGTTGGGGGGGCATGGGCATAGTTGAGGGAGTGAGTGTGGTGGTAGGCCCTTTTCTACTACTTAAAGCAGCAGGAACGCCAGGCAGCTGCCCAGTCATTGCTTCAGAGCCTTGTGCCCAGTACTTAATTTGTGTGGATGGTCTCAGGTAGCGAACACTGAAACTTATCTTTTGAGACCCAGACTTATTTTTCATCATTAAATTTTGACCCCAACCAAAAGCAAGATGGGCAGAAAAAAAAGAAAGAAGGAGGAATAGAAATATCGGAAAATGATGACAAAGACAACACACACGGACAAAAAAGATCTTGCAAGAGTAAGAAAAAGAGCTAGACAGTGTAGAGTGATGGAAGAAAGAGGCATGCAGTGGAATCAAGACTTGACAGCCTTAGTATTCAGCAACCTCCCCATGCAGCAGGTCTGTCCTCATTGAAGCCTCACTGGACTGTGACAGTAGAAAGCATGTGCCTTCACTGTTTCTAGAAACCAAAGTTGTATTCTGTCAACATTGACTGCAACAGGCAGAGGTTTGGGCTATTTTAGGCAGGACTGAGAGTTCATTGCTAACAGGCTCCCATATTATCTAAAAAAAGAACGTTAGGAAGTATTGCTGATGTACAGCACTTGCTAACGCTATGCCTTCTTGGTGCTATTAAAGAATGTTGTTTAGAAGGGACCATAGGCGTGCCTATTCCTATGTATATAGCCTGAGTGTTTGTGGTCTCTGATGTGTCTCCCTACATTTGTATCCATGCATTAGTGCTTCAGCGTCAGTGATCTTGTGTAATATTTAGTGCCAATATCTGTGCGTCTGTGTATGCGTAGCTCTATTTCCCAACTGTGAGAACTACAGTGTAAATATAATGATTTTAGTTTAAGTCTGTCTTTCAGTATCTTGATATTAGTGTCCTAATGCCAATATCCCCTCACCAGTGTTGGTCCCCTGATGTCCACATGTGTCCCTTTAACTGCCTTTGTGTCCCTGCGTCACTTTCCCAGTGGTAATATCCCCATCAATGTCTGTGTCAATTTCCAAGTGTCACTCAATATCTGTGGCTGTATCTCAGTGGCAGTGATGGACTGCCCTATTGCTGTGCAAGTGTTCCATTGTCAAGATTGATATCTTTGTCTCTTTGTCAATGTATCCCTTGCAGTGTGCTTATGCTGGTATTCCAGTGTCTCGGTCCATGCAACAGTTTCCTTGCGTTAGTGCTCTAACGCCAATGACCAAGTGTCAGTACTTCCATGCTTGTTGTTCATGCCCTCTTTGCATGTATTATCTCTGACTCAATATTTCAATGCTGACACCCTTGTCTAAGTGCCTCAGCATTAGTGTTTGTGGACTTATTAGTGTTACTGGATTATTGTTCCTATGACACTGTTACTGCATATGTGTATGTGTCCCTTTATTTTTCTCCCATCATGAGTGCTCCAGTATCAATATCAGTGTATCTATTTCCCCATCTACCCATGTCCCAGTGGCAGTGCCCTGGTACCAGTGTCCCAGTGTCATTGCTCCCCTTTTAGTTTTTCTGTGCCATTGTCCTTGTGACCATGTCAGTATATCAACGTCAATATACCATGTTAGTTTCAGTGTCTCTGTGTCAGTGTCCACTTTTCCTTGTGTCTGTCTGTACCCAAACAGGGTTTCTGGGAAGTAACCGTTTGGCAGTGTTGCAGTGCCCAATGTCCATGTCAGTGTCTCAGTATAAATTGCTGTGTCTTTGACCCTATGTCCCTCTTCCTACTGTTTCCTCAAGACCTGGGTTTTAAACGGACACCTCACACCCCAGCGCCCAGATACCCCCAGGGATGACAGTGCCACGCTCTACAAATATTGATTGATAGATTGATATGTATGTGCCACCATGTCAGTGCCCTTGTGCAGTATCCCAGTGTCAGTGACCTATTTCAGCAAACGCAGGTCAGTGTGTCGCGTCCACCCAGTAAGTGCCCTTGTATCACCTGATGTTATGTTCAAGCATAAATATCTAAGTGTTTATATTCAAAAGTCCCTAAGACAATCTCCCGATGTTACTGCCCCATGGCATTGGACCAGCATCAATGTTTGTGCAAGTGTCTTTGTCCCTGTTATAAATGGGTTTTCTGGTTGGCTAGGGTATGTTATGTTATGTTATGTTATTAACATTTATAATGCGCACGGCTACTCAAGAGTGTCCCGGCGCGACAGCCAAAAGAAAAGGAGCTGAGAGCCAACTGAAGATTAAGTGAAGAGTAGAGTTTTTAACCGTTTCCTGAAAATTTTAGGATCCTGAGTGCTTCGAAGATGGAGGGGAAGGGAATTCCAAGCCTCCGCTGCCTTGTAAGCCAGAGAACTGCCCCCCATTCTCGTAAGGCGGAAACGGGGAGTCACCGCCAGAAACTGTGCGGCTGAGCGCAGCTGTCTACTGGGCGCATAGAACCTGAAACGCTTCCTGAGGTAAAGCGGACCAGATCCGTACAGGGCTGCATGAGCCAGGGTAAGGGCTTTAAATTTAACTCTTTGAGCCACAGGGAGCCAGTGAAGGTCGTGTAGATGTTGCTTTATGCTCGATTTTACAGGAATGTTAAGAAGAGCTCTTGCAGCAGCGTTTTGTACCACCTGCAATTTCTTCAATTGGTACCCTGGCAAACCAATGTACAAGGCATTCGCATAATCAATGCGAGAGAGGATCAGGGCGCGAGTAACCATTTCCTTAGCTTTCCTGGGTAGAAGGGGTAAAAACTTCCTGAGTGATTTGAGGGTACCAAAACATTGCCCTGCTAGTTTCTTAATCTGAGTGGAGAACCGGAGATTTCGTTGAACCAGATCCCAAGGTTTTTGATTGGATGACCCGCAGAATTAGGTAGAGGATAATCCAGGGAGAATCCACCACTCTAGTAAGTATAAGGGGATTGCATGTCTAAAATAACCCCTGCTCACCCCCTTGGTAGCTTGGCACGAGCAGTCAGGCTTAGCTCCGAGGCAGTGTGTAAAGCATTTGCATATAACAAACAGTAATACAGTGAAAACACTACAAAAGGACACCACACCAGTTTTAGAAAAATATCCAATATTTATCTGTGTAAAACAAGACCAAAACAATAAAAATCCAACATATACTAATACACAATACCAATAAAGCAAAAAAAGACTATAATATATGGTGCCTTGAAGCCGGTAGCTCCCTCCGGGGCTATCACGGCGTCGTGAACAAACAAATCCAACAGTTGCGGCCGGTCGCGTTGTTGCGGGCCACATACGGTGTCGCGGAGACCCATAAAACAGTACCTTTGGAGATGCAGGGCGTCGGACCTTTCGGTGAGCTCTGGAGGAGCAGCATTGGCAGGCATTGGTTCCGGGATTTGGTGCAGGAGTCATCGGGCCCTTCACAAGCAGGTTGAACTCCTTGAGTTTGAAGTCAGGAGTGCCGGCGTTGGCAGGCATCGGGGCTGCAGTGTAAAGCAGAGCGCTGCTCGTTGCAATGCAGGGCAATGTGGGGCAATGCGGCGTGTGGGGCACACAGGTCACGGTGCAGACAGCAGTTCTGGTTGACGAACTGGAGTCGATTGCGCTGGTGTTGGTGTGCCAAGGCTGTGGTGTGGGACTGGGTGGTGTGTGAGAAGTTGGCCTGGTATATGCTGTCCACTAATTATAGTGGGCACCTTGCACCAGTCCAAACAACCCCTTACTGGAGATAGGTTAAAGACAACCTTTATTGAAAGCTATCCTAGTGGTAGCTATGGAGAGCAGCCTTCAGGCTAAGTCTTGAAGGAATGTAAAGCAGCTTGTTTTACCAGTCTATAATCTCTTGAGTGACCAAATGAAAGAGGACCACACCAGGTATATATTCAAAATATATGTATTTATTGCTAAGCACACCCCTCTAGTCTCTTTATGAGGCTAGAGTTCAAAGTACATAAGTTATAAGTTAGTTATCAACAGTAATAGCACAAATACACGTTTGAGCCCTAGGGGCGTACCAAACCATATACCAATAAAGTGGTATAAGAACCACGACTGAGCTAGACACAAGGCCTAGAGCCTGTAGAAGTGCTTGGACCACAAGGAACCACCCAAGGTAGTGACACAGGGGACCCACGGGGGACGCGTGCTGTGTGAGAACACAGCCGCGAATCGACGTTGACTTCTATGGGGAAAGTCGCAGTTGGAATTTTAAAGAAAAGGGACACTTAGAGGAGGACTTGGAGCAAACCCCTTTAGAACTGGGTTGTTCTAGAGTCTATACCCACGGGAGCACCGGAGTACTCGAGTTACCTCACCCAGGGAAGCCGGGTGCATAGGTGTCTTTCGGGGTCGGGTTTCGTCGTCGTTTTCAATGGCGATCTGCTGCAAAGTGCTGCTGGCGGCCAAGTCGAAAGTGTTCGGGTGGATCCAAAGGTGGATCGAAGATCTGAAGAACCTGAAAGCAGAGGGGACAGAGTCTGGGTCACTAGCCAGTGACCAGGAAGGCGATGAGCAGATGCCCACCAATGTCGAGTGCTTCAGGTAGGTTGACGGTCGTCTTGACTCTTCAGCCACGAGGTCCAGGAGGCGTCGACAATGACCAGGAGCTGGATTCGAGCTGTCCCATGACGTCTGTCGATTGCAGGGGTGTTGGCGACCGGATTGGACCCAACAAGCCTTGGCAACGGCAAGTCTCATGGAAATAGAAGAAGGACGGTGGTGCATACCAGCAAGGTCTGAGGGACTCACCCAGCGAGGGTAAGTCAGGGCACGCCTGGAGCAACCAGGGAAGCCCAAGCAGAAGAAGATTGGCCTTCGGGAGAGCCTACTAGCCAACGGACTAGCGACCGTGAAGGAGCCTCGAGTGGACGCACTTAGAGCTGGCTCACGGGACACTCGTGGAGTGGAGGCCAGTGATCTTTGGTGCAGTCGGTGCTGGAGGCTGGGGCTATTAGGAGCCCAAAGCACAACTTCGTGGGAGACCCAGAAGAGGATGCACTTGCAACTGCAATTGGTGACCAGGGGTCATGGTTCCACGTTACCCACGACAGCTACGGGCCTCAGCTTTGCTGGGGACTCAGGACAGCCTCGGGGAAGTCTGGAAATCCACCTCTGGTGATGCAAAGACTTCGGCGTCCGACGGGAGCTTCAGCGATGCAGACCGGACAATTGCTTCGTTGGTGCCTGCCAAGCAGGGGAGTCACTCCTTGACCCCAAGGGAGATTCTTCAGTCCTCTAATCTTAAAGTAGAGCGTCGAAGGTCCAGGATTCTGTGTCAGAGTTTCGTCCAGGTAAATCTAAAGTCCTAAGGACTGGGGTCCCATACTTATTAAGTTAAGGGGTTGGACATATTCTGGGGACCCACCTATGGGAGGGTCAGGGCAGAGGGGTGGTTACACCCCTTTCCCTTTGTCCAGTTTCACGCCAGAGCAGGGGCTGGAAGCCCCTGAGCCGGTTTGAACTGGGGTATGCACAGGGACACCAAATGTGCCCCCAGTGCAGGACTTCAAAGCACCAGAGAGTGCTCCCGCCCAGCCCCAATACACACTATCCTGTCTGGGGAGGTGGTTACACCTCCCTGGGACAGGAAACCTATTGTCCAGGCCTCCCTGCCGGAGTTTCGATCAGCAGCAGGAGGCCAGACTCGTGTCTGTGGCAGCGGCATCCATTTTGTGATGCCAGGGCTCTGGAAAGAAGTTACCGGGTAGGCCGGTGGGTACATGTCTCTCCTCTAGAAGGGTGGAATGCTACTCCCGCCGCCAGAACTGGCAGGGGGTAGTATTCCAAGATGTTTGACACCAAACTCGACATGTTTTGGTGCAGCCAGTCCAAAGTTAGCATTCTACCGCGAGGATATAATGCACTTAAGAGTATATGGTCAGGCTGCACTGCAAACAGCATCAGAGGAGGTACTCCGAATGCTGCAGAGGGGCTCTGCTCATGCAGGGGCACCCTCTCACATAAAAACCAAGCACTCTGCCTTCAGGATTGTCAAGGCCTGCCATAGGAGTGACTTATAGGTTTATAGGTGTGGGCAATGGTAGTGATATAGGTAGCCTATACCACTGTAAAGGGTGCATGCACCACCTTACTCAGGCTGCAGTAGCAGGCCTGTGGTGTCATTTTGGCTGGCCTTCCAGGGGTGGCATAATACATGCTTCAGCCCCTGGCAGGCCTCTGAGGTACCTATGCCCTGGGTACATAGTATACCATATACTAGGGACTTATAAGGGCACTCCAGATTCCAATCATAGATGTGCCTAAGGCACATGGAAACCATTTTAGAGAGGAAGCAGCTAGGCTGGGGTCCCGATTAGCAGGGCCCCAGCCAGACTTAAGTCGAAAAACAGTGAAGCATCAGCAAAAAGTGGGGGTACCCATGTGAAGCAGATCCTACTCTCCTATACAACCCCCCCCAAACGTAGGGACATTAAACTAACCTTGCCCAGTTAAGTCTTCATGTTCTAAGTGGAAGTACCTAGAGAGTCCATCTGCATTGGCGTGGTTACTCCCAGGTCTATGTTCCACTGTGAAGTCCATCCCCTGCAGGGAAATGGACCACCTAAGCAGTTTGGGGTTTTCACCCTTCATTTGTTTTAGCCATAAGAGGGGCTTATGGTCTGTTTGAACAAGGAAGTGAGTACCAAACAAGTATGGCCTCAACTTCTTCAGAGCCCAGACCACAGCAAAGGCCTCCCTCTCAATGGCTGACCAACGTTTCTCTCTAGGGGTCAGCCTTCTGCTAATAAAAGCTACTGGCTGATCCTGACCTTCATCATTCAATTGTGACAGTACAGCCCCTACCCCCAATTCAGATGCATCTGTTTGGACAATGAACTTCTTGGAGTAATCAGGACTCTGTATAATGGGAGCAGTGCACATGGCCTGCTTTAGGTCATCAAATGCCTTTTGACAGCTAACTGTCCACTGAACCTTTTTGGGCATTTTCTTGGAAGTTAAGTCATTCAGGGGTGTCACTATTGATCCATACCCCTTGACAAATCTCCTATAGTACCCAGTCAGGCCTAAAAGGCTCTCACCTGAGTCTGGGTAGTTGGAGCAGTCCAGTCCATGATGGTCTGGATCTTGCTCTGCAGTGGTTGAACCTGGCCTCCACCCACAAGGTGGCCCAGGTACACAACCTGACTCTGCCCTATCTGGCACTTGGTGGCCTTGATAGTCAGGCCTGCTTTCTGCAGGGCCTGTAAAACATTTCTGAGGTGGACCAGGTGATCCTCCCAGGTGGAGCTAAAGACAGCAATATCATCTAGATATGCTGCACTATAGGCTTCCAGACCTGTAAGGACTGTATTCACCAACCTCTGAAATGTGGCAGGTGCATTCTTCAGACCAAAGGGCATCACCACAAATTGATAATGCCCACTAGGGGTTGAGAATGCTGTTTTTGGCTTTGCATCATCAGCTAGTCTGATCTGCCAGTAGCCAGCTGTCAGGTCAAATGTGCTTAGATACTTGGCTGAGGCCAAAGTGTCTATTAGCTCATCTGCCCTAGGTATTGGATGGGCATCAGTCCTAGTGACTGCATTGAGACCCCTGTAGTCCACACAAAACCTCATCTCTCTTTTCCCACCATTGGTGTGAGATTTTGGCACAAGGACCACTGGACTAGCCCAAGGGCTATCTGAGGGTTCAATAACTCCCAAATCCAACATCTTTTGGACTTCTGTCCTGATACAGTCCCTGACATGGTCAGGTTGCCTATAAATCTTATTTTTAATAGGCAGACTGTCCCCAGTGTCCACTTCATGAGTGCACCAGGTGGTCTGACTGGGTGTCAGTGAGAATATGTGTCTGAACTGATTGAGCACCTGTCTGCAATCAGTTTGCTGCTGGGCAGTGAGGCTGCCTGCCAAGGCTACACCATCCACTGACCCATCATCAGGGTTCTGTGAGAGCAGGTCAGGAGTGGGTCACTCTCTTCCTCCTGTCCCTCATCAGTAGCCATGAGCAAGCCCATGTCTGCCCTGTCCACATATGGTTTTAATCTTTTGACATGGAGAACCCTGTGGGGACTCCTGGGTGTTCCTAGGTCTACTAAGTAGGTAACCTCACCCTTCTGTTCAACAATGGTATGGGGTCCACTCCATTTGTCTTGGAGAGCTGCTGGGGCCACTGGCTCCAAACACCCACACCTTCTGTCCTGGCTGGTAAACAGTCAGGACAGCCTTTGGTCATGCCAGGCTTTTGAAGTTCCTGGCTAGCCTCAAGGTTTTTAGTTGCCTTTTTCATGTACTCAGCCATCCTGGAGCGGAGACCAAGTACATAGTCCACTATGTCTTGCTTTGGGGGCTTGAGAGGTAACTCCCATCCTTCCTTCACCAAGCACAATGGACCCCTGACAGGGTGACCAAACAAAAGTTCAAAAGGGCTGTAGCCAACCCCTTTTGAGGCACCTCCTGTATGCAAATAAAAGGCAGGGCAAGAGAATGTCCCATCTTCGCCTAAGCTTTTCTGGGAGCCCTTTAATCATGCCCTTCAAGGTTTTGTTGAATCTCTCAACTAAACCATTGCATTGTGGGTGATAGGGTGTGGTGAACTTGTAAGTCACTCCACACTCCTTCCACATTGCTTTCAAGTATCCAGACATAAAGTTAGCATCCCTGTCTGATACAACCTCCTTAGGGAAGCCCACTCTTGAGAAAATTCCCAGGAGGGCCCTTGCCACCACAGGTGCTGTAGTGGTCCTAAGGGGAATAGCCTCTGGGTACCTGGTGGCATGATCCACTACCACCAGGATAAACCTGTGCCCAGATGCTGTTTGGGGATCCATGGGACCAACAATGTCAATCCCCACCCTCTCAAAGGGAACCCCACCACAGGTAGTGGTATCAGGGGGCCTTTGTGGTGCCACCTGCCTTGCCACTGGCCTGGCAGGTTACACAGGAGCGACAAAACTCCTTGGTGTCTTCAGATATGTGGGGCCAGTGAAAGTGAGGGACAATTCTGTCCCAAGTCTTGTTCTGGCCCAGGTGACCTGCTAAGGGAATGTCATGGGCTAGGGTCAATAGGAAGCCCCTGAACTTCAGAGGTATGACCAACCTCCTGGTGGCACCAGGCTTGGGGTCTCTACACTCTGAGTACAAGAGTCCATCATCCCAATACACAGTATGGGGACCACTAGATTTCCCAGCAGCCTCAGCAGCAGCTTGCTGTCTGAGGGGTTCAAGAGAGGGGCAGCTCTGCTGCTCCTGGCTCAGATCTGCCCTGGAAGTGCCCCCTGTCCCCAAGAACTCAACCTGGTCAGGTTCAAGCTCCTCTGGGACAGTTCCTTCCTCAGGACTGAGATCATCCCCTTCAAGAGACTGATCTTCCTTCTGAGCCAAGGGGGAAGGCACTGCCTTTACCCTACTACTCTTCTTGGAGGGCACTTGGTCCATTATTCCAGAATCCAAGGCCTGTTCAGTGTTAGACATTTTGGCTTGTGACCTGGTCACAGCAAACACATCTGCAGGGATGCCCAGCATTTCTGCATGTGTCCTGAGCTCCACTTCTGCCCAAGCTGAAGTTTCTAAATCATTGCCAAGCAAGCATTCAACTGGTAGGTCTGCACTTACCACAACCTTCTTAAGGCCAGTTACCCCTCCCCAGGAGAAGTTAACAACTGCCAGAGTATGGTCTGTTCTGACATTGCTAGCATTGGTCACTTGGTACATTTCACCAAGTATAATCTGCCCAGGATTCACAAGGTCTTGTGTCACCATGGTGACACTTGCCCCTGTGTCCCTAAATGCCAAAGCCTCTTTTCCATTTATCAATGGCTGTTGTCTGTACTTGCCCAGATTACTGGGACTCACAGAGGAGGTCACATCCATGCCTCCATCACAGACTAGGACAGCCTGAGTGAGTTCTCTGACTAGGTCAGAGCTCATCTCCTTACCCAGGGTCAACCCTACTAAACCCTTGGCTTGTGTAGTCCCACCACCAACTGTAACTGCACTAGGGGGAGCAGGTGCCTTAGGGGCATTGGTGGGGGCTGGAGTAGAGTCTTTGGACTTGGTGCAATCACTGGTCCAGTGGGTCTTTTGCTTACAGACCTTGCACCATGGTTTCTTTTGGCCTTTTCCCTTGTTAGACTGTGACTCCCCACCTGAAGAAGATTTTTGGGGGCCTTGTGAAGACTTCTGGTCTTTACCCTTCTCCCCACCCTTATCAGAGTTTTTAGAATCTTGCTTCTTAGGGTCACCACCTTGGTTCTGTACCTTCTGCCTCACCCTGGTTCTGACCCATTTGTCTGCCTTCTTTCCCAATTCTTGGGGAGAGGTCAGATCAGAGTCCACCAGGTGCTGATGCAATAGCTGATTTTGACAATTATTAAGAATCTGCTCCCTCATGATAAGATTGTACAATCTTGTGAAGTCACATACCTTACTGCCCAATAACCAACCTTCCAGAGCCTTGGCAGAACAATCGACAAAGTCCACCCAGTCTTGAGTCTGTGCTTTTTGGGTATCTCTGAACTTTAACCTGTATTGTTCAGTGGTTAGGCCAAACCCATCAATCAGAGCACTCTTCAATACTGTGTAATTATCAGCATCCTCCTCTCTAACAGTGAGGAGCTTATCTCTACCTTTGTCTGCAAAGGAGAGCCACAAGATTGCTGCCCACTGCTCCTGAGGGACCCTCTGTACTTTACAGGCCCTCTCCAGTGCAGTTATCCATTTGTGGATGTCATCCCCACTCTGGTAGGGAGGGACAATCTTGCTCAGGTTTCTATGGTCGTAAGACCTTTCCCTATCTCTGGGGAAATTGTTGCCACCATGGGACTCTAGTCCCATCTTTTTCTCTCTTTGTAGAGATCTAGGGACTCCCTGTCTATAGCCAACTGCTGTTTTCTGAGCTCAAGCTGGGCTTGCTCATACTGAATCAGTCTCTTTCTCCTGTCATGAGAGGATTCTCTCCTATGAGAAGAGACAGAGGTCCCTATTGAGGTGTCAGAGTGGTTAGACTCCTGAGAAGGAGATCTAGCCCTTCTTGGCACACTCTCAACTCTTCCTGGGGGACAAAGGTGAGGTCATCCTGATCCTCCTCTTCATCCACAGGAATAGCTGGGTTTTCCAGGGCAAGGTCATTGTCACCTTCCTGGCCAGTTTCAGAGGGGGGCCTGGGTTTCTTCACCCCTGACCCCTTCCTCATCTTCTGCCCCACCCTCTCTGCCTACCCCATCAGACCCTAGGGGCCTGCTGAGATCATCAGCTAGTAGCACCTCCCTGAGGTGTTGGGTGCTGGCACTTTTGCCTGCCTTCAACTTCCTAGTATTGCATAATGCTCTCAATTCCAAGAATGGGAGTTTATCATACTTGGAGGGAAGAAGCCCACTGGCTTCTGGCAAGGACTCACTGGGTCCTGGCTTTGAAGACATTACTAGTGAGGTGTGGTGTATGCACTACCTACTCTAGTGTGGCCTACTAAACTCTCTTGAGTTGTAGAAAGGGTGTGCTATCCCTTAACACACAACTCTAAGTTCAGTAGAACTTACTGTATACTAAGCTTGATTTATATGTACCTAAGGTACCCTTAGTGGTTTTCAGTTGATCAATTCAATTGAGATTATCTGGTAAAACAATAGCAAGCTGGAATCCCACACGCTGCACACCAATGTGAGAAGTTGGCCTGGTATATGCTGTCCACTAATTATAGTGGGCACCTTGCACCAGTCCAAACAACCCCTTGTTGGAGATAGGTTAAAGACAACCTTTATTGAAAGCTATCCTAGTGGTAGCTATGGAGAGCAGCCTTCAGGCTAAGTCTTGAAGGAATGTAAAGCAGCTTGTTTTACCAGTCTATAATCTCTTGAGTGACCAAATGAAAGAGGACCACACCAGGTATATATTCAAAATATATGTATTTATTGCTAAACACACCCCTCTAGTCTCTTTATGAGGCTAGAGTTCGAAGTACATAAGTTATAAGTTAGTTATCAACAGTAATAGCACAAATACACGTTTGAGCCCTAGGGGCGTACCAAACCATATACCAATAAAGTGGTATAAGAACCACGACTGAGCTAGACACAAGGCCTAGAGCCTGTAGAAGTGCTTGGACCACAAAGAACCACCCAAGGTAGTGACACAGGGGACCCACGGGGGACGCGTGCAGTGTGAGAACACAGCCGCGAATCGCCGTTGACTTCTATGGGGAAAGTCGCGGTTGGAATTTTAAAGAAAAGGGACACTTAGAGAAGGACTTGGAGCAAACCCCTTTAGAACTGGGTTGTTCTAGAGTCTATACCCACTGGAGCACCGGAGTACTCGAGTTACCTCACCCAGGGAAGCCGGGTGCATAGGTGTCTTTCGGGGTCGGGTTTCGTCGTCGTTTTCAATGGCGATCTGCTGCAAAGTGCTGCTGGCGGCCAAGTCGAAAGTGTTCGGGTGGATCCAAAGGTGGATCGAAGATCTGAAGAACCTGAAAGCAGAGGGGACAGAGTCTGGGTCACTAGCCAGTGACCAGGAAGGCGATGAGCAGATGCCCACCAATGTCGAGTGCTTCAGGTAGGTTGACAGTTGTCTTGACTCTTCAGCCACGAGGTCCAGGAGGCATCGACGATGACCAGGAGCTGGATTCGAGCTGTCCCATGACCTCTGTCGATTGCAGGGGTGTTGGCGACCGGATTGGACCCAACAAGCCTTGGCAACGGCAAGTCTCGTGGAAATAGAAGAAGGACGTGGTGAGGACCAGCAAGGTCTGAGGGACTCACCCAGCGAGGGTAAGTCAGGGAACGCCTGGAGCAACCAGGGAAGCCCAAGCAGAAGAAGATTGGCCTTCGGGAGGGCCTACTAGCCAATGGACTAGCGACCGCAAAGGAGCCTCGAGTGGACGCACTTAGAGCTGGCTCACTGGACACTCATGGAGTGGAAGCCAGTGATCTTCAGGGCAGTCGGTGCTGGAGGCTGGGGCTACTCGGAGCCCAAAGCACAACTTCGTGGAAGACCCAGAAGAGGATGCACTTGCAACTGCGATTGGTGTCCAGGGGTCACGGTTCCACGTTACCCACAACAGCTACGGGCCTCAGCTTTGCTGGGGACTCAGGGAAGCCTCGGGGAAGTCTGGAAATCCACCTCTGGTGATGCAAAGACTTCGGCGTCCGACGGGAGCTTCAGCGATGCAGACCGGACAATTGCTTCGTTGGTGCCTGCCAAGCAGGGGAGTCACTCCTTGACCCCAAGGGAGATTCTTCAGTCCTCTAATCTTAAAGTAGAGCGTCAAAGGTCCAGGATTCTGTGTCAGAGTTTCGTCCAGGTAAATCTAAAGTCCTAAGGACTGGGGTCCCATACTTATACCAAGTTAGGGGTTGGACATACTCTGGGGACCCACCTACGGGAGGGTCAGGGCAGAGGGGTGGTTACACCCTTTCCCTTTGTCCAGTTTCACGCCAGAGCAGGGGCTGGAAGCCCCTGAGCCGGTTTGAACTGGGGTATGCACAGGGACACCAAATGTGCCCCCAGTGCAGGACTTCAAAGCACCAGAGAGTGCTCCCGCCCAGCCCCAATACACATTATCCTGTCTGGGGAGGTGGTTACACCTCCCTGGGACAGGAAACCTATTGTCCAGGCCTCCCCTGCCGGAGTTTCGGTCAGCAGCAGGAGGCCAGACTCGTGTCTGTGGCAGCGGCATCCATTTTGTGATGCCAGGGCTCTGGAAAGAAGTTACCGGGTAGGCCGGTGGGTACATGTCTCTCCCTCTAGAAGGGTGGAATGCTACCCCCGCCACCAGAACTGGCGTGGGGGTAGTATTCCAAGATGTTTGACACCAAACTCGACATGTTTTGGTGCAGCCAGTCCAAAGTTAGCATTCTACCGCGAGGATATAATGCCCTTAAGAGTATATGGTCAGGCTGCACTGCAAACAGCATCAGATGAGGTACTCCGAATGCTGCAGAGGGGCTCTGCTCATGCAGGGGCACCCTCTCACATAAAAACCAAGCACTCTGCCTTCAGGATTGTCAAGGCCTGCCATAGGAGTGACTTATAGGTTTATAGGTGTGGGCAATGGTAGTGATATAGGTAGCCTATACCACTGTAAGGGGTGCATGCACCACCTTACTCAGGCTGCAGTAGCAGGCCTGTGGTGTCATTTTGGCTGGCCTTCCAGGGGTGGCATAATACATGCTTCAGCCCCTGGCAGGCCTCTGAGGTACCTATGCCCTGGGTACATAGTATACCTTATACTAGGGACTTATAAGGGCACTCCAGATTCCAATCAGAGATGTGCCTAAGGCACATGGAAACCATTTTAGAGAGGAAGCAGCTAGGCTGGGGTCCTGATTAGCAGGGCCCCAGCCAGACTAAAGTCGAAAAACAGTGAAGCATCAGCAAAAAGTGGGGGTACCCATGTGAAGCAGATCCTACTCTCCTACATGGTGCATCATGTATCTTACAAGCGGTGCCCCCAAACCATGGTGCAAGCGGAGGCATTGATGTCAGTTTGGACCGTCGTGGTCGGTGAGACCAGGGCTGAGGTGCGAAGCGGAACGGCGCTTCGTGTTCTCCATGAGTGGTGTCCACAGGTCAAGGTGCAGGCAGTGGCTTCCGTGACGGTGTTGCGTCTGGGATACCAAGGCCGCTGTGTGAAGCGAGGCAATGCGGAGTGCGGTGCCCACAGGTCACAGTGCAAGCAGCGGTTCGGTGGCGGGCCACATGGTCAGACCAGGGTTGCGGGGCAAAGTGCAGTGGTGCCCTCTGCTGTGCCTTCAGGTCACGGAGCTGGCAGTGGCATCGTTGGTGGCATCGGGTTACTTTTTTCCTCTGTGGCAGCTGAAAGATCCAGTTCCACAAGCCGGTACCCAGAAGAAGTTGAAGTATTCTATTGCCCTGAGACTTCCAACAGGAGGCAAGCTCTACATCAAGCCCTTGGAGATACTTAGAATGCAGAAAGAACAGTCCAGTCTTTTCCTTGCCCACGACAGAGGGAGCAACTGCAGGCCAACCCAGCAAAGCAAACAGCAAAGTGGTAGTCTCTTCTCACAGCTCTTCCAGCCCTTTTTCCTGGCAGGTTCCTTTGCCCAGCAGTAATCTAAAGTTCTGGGGTCAGGGCCCCAATATTTATACCACATTTCCCCTTGAAGTTGGCACAAATAAAATTCCACTAGCATATATAATTCAGTTCTTCCTTGCTCAGGCCATGCTAACTCCAGGAGGTGGATACAGCATTGTGGAAGACAGATACAGTCCATTCAGGTGCAAGCTACAACTCCTCCCACTACTCTAAAGGCAGCCAGGTCTATTCAGCCTGGCTACGAGTCACCTAGGAAAGGCAGGACACACCTCAACTCCCCCATGTGTATGTCTAGTGTGAATGCACAAACCAGCCCCTGTCAGTCTAAAACCAAGACAACGAATACACGACAGGCAGAGGCACATAGAATGCAAAAGAAATGTGCTTCTTCTTTCATCCACTCACTTTCCAAGACCTGCTTTCCTCTTTTAACAGTTTTGAGCCCACAGTCATGGGATCACAGAAGACAGAACCTCTGTCTCCCTTCTCAGCCCCAGAGTTGGACTGTGATGGAAAATAGAGTCAAATGTCAAACTAAACGTGGACCCATTAGGGATTTAGTTAGCTAGAAAAATCCCACATTTGCAAATCAGAGCAGTTGTGAGGTTACAGAGACATGCTGTATGTCTGCTTTGCAAAGTATGGGAGACTGCATGCATTTGTGCTTGCTGCAGGCAATGGTTGTGCTAATATCACTGAAATCAACTGTGAAAAAACTGCTTTCCAGACCATAAAACAGACCACAAACTGCCAAAAATAGCCAACCCACTGACCTTTGAGACCAATCCTTCTGCTACTGGTAGAGTGTCCCACAGACCAGACCTACCCTGCTCAGCCCCCTTATACCAGCAACAGGCACTTTTTGACTATTAATTCATTAAATTAAAGCTGCTTCTAACACAAAGAATGGGTAAACTTTATTTTGCTGTGTTAAACCATAAACAGAATCAAAATCTGACCTGACCTTCAACTTGATTCATGGGCAGTGTATGGTGCTGTAGTCTCAATAGGTGATGCAGACTGAAGAGCAATGTTGTTCCTGTTAGACTTGGGGGCGTGGTGGATAGGGTCCGGGAGAAATCTGCTTCCTCCTACCACCCTATGAAAAATCATTGCAATGTTGCTGTTTTCCCTGTCCCAAAGCCTCTCAACCTGGCATTAGCAGTGACTTTCCCTGCAGGTAGTTTCTTTCTCTCTCCTAAACCCTCAGCAAAAGCGAATGTCATTTGTGCTAAAAGTGAGGCCTATTTCCTGATTTTTTTTAATTAGAACTGCTGCCTGTGGGATGACCTCACCAGTTCCAGAAGCACTGCATAGCAAGCTTTCGTTTTTTAAAGCAATCTCTGAAATGCTGGCAGTTGCATTTAGGGGGGCCAGGCATTTTTATAGGGGTGCCCGGCCCCTTCAGGCCCCCTCGTGGCTACGGCCCTGTTCCGTCAGCTCCTTCAGGGCTGAAGAGGTGGGCGATCTGTGACTGCTAACATGTTCCTGATTCACTTTGATAGCATCCTTTTCTGAGATGCCCATCGACTCCTTGGTTTCAGGATTACACTTCTTGAAGTGAGAAACGTTTTGTGTTATTCTCTTATTATCAGTAAGCAGCTGCGACCATGGTTCCTTTTGGATTCGACACTTGCAGTGGATGTTTATAGTACCGGCTGTCTGTATTTTTCCTTTGTTCTTGTCTGACTTGTACCCAGTCTCCTTCCTGGACAGTAGGCATTCTTGCTTTCCGACGAGTGTCCTCATATTCCTTCATCTTGTCCTTTTAACGTCGGCTCAGCTCCACCTGATCTTCTTTGTCTGGAGCTTGACAACCATGACCAGCCGGAGTTCCCCAGGTGATGGTTCTCGTACACACAGCGCGGCCAGTATGAGTGTGTCTGGACATTTTTTCCGTGATGCTCTGAGGAGTGGCCCGATATGCTCGCAGTTCTTCATTCAGAGCCATCTGAACATCTCGCCTTGTTGGTTCAGCTTGTTGCATGGTTTCCTTTACAGTGGCCATAAACTTCTCCACAATCCCATTGATTTGAGGCCATATGGGAGTGATCTTCTGATGTCTGAGGTTGAGGTGAATGGTAAACTCAGCAAATTCATGTTCATTAAATGGAGGACCATTGTCAGTTTTAACTACTTTGGGAATACCCCACGCTGCAAATACTTCATCCAATATGTAGCTAATCCACCCATAAATAATATCAGAGGATGGGTAATAGGTACTAGAAGCAACAAAATATGTTTTCTGTTCACAGTTTGCAGTAATGAAGCACCAGCCTGAATATGTCTTTTTTGGGATCTGCATTCCCAACCATGAATAGAATTCTCTTTTGTCAACACTCTTTGGACAATGGCTGTGAAAAAGGAGGTGCTGGGGATGACTTTAGATATGTGGTACAAAGAAGTTGAGTGTTATGTTCCAGGAGTCAAATTAGAGAAACTGTTATTGTAGGACTAATATTGACCGAGATGCTATCCAGCTCTATATTTCATAAAGTAAAACTGTGCGTTTTTTTTCCCATATATTTTTGTGGACGCTAGTGCTGCAAAAACATATCACTGGTGAACATGCATTAAATGTATGAAAGGGGACACTACTGTGGGTAGTGGCCCTTGTTGATTCGGCTTGTTGCATGGTTTCCTTTACAGTGGCCATAAACTACTTCACCCTCCCATTGGTTTGAGGCCATATGGGAGTGATCTTCTGTTGTCTGAAGTTGAGGTGAGTGGGAAACTCAGCAAATTCATGTCCATTAAATGGAGGACCATTGTCAGTTTTAACTACTTTGTGAATACCCCACGCTGCAAAAGGCTTCATTCAATATGGGTATGGTGACAGCTGCTGTGGTGGATGACACTTGTTGAGCTATTGGGAAAAGGGAGTATTCATTGATTATGACAAATATGTATTTGCCAGACTGCATAGGACCAAGGAAGTCAACCACCACATGGCACCATACTCCTTCCGGCAGTTCTAACATTTGCAGTTACGGTGGTGGTTCTTCTTTGCCGTGCTGGAAAGAGGCCAGTTCTTTGGTGTCTACCCTTTGGTTGATCCTGTCTCCTTTCAGGTGTCTCCTCTCGTCCGTCTGGAGACAATGTGCTACATCTGGAAGGGTGGCATCTTCTACAGTGACTTCGGCAATAGCTTCAAGTGGCACTGCAGGTGGTCTTTCCTGGTCAATGATTTGTATGTGTAGTCTCAAGTATTTCTTCAACCTGTCATGATCAGCAGCCATGCAAAGTATTCATCAGCGTTATGACAGAGGAGCATTGCCCCCCCCCCCTGCTGAGAGCCAGCAAAGGGAAACGTGAAAAATAAAATGATAATAAAACCATTTTATTTTTCTTACAGCACTAGAGCAAGCCGAGTATAAGGCGGGCGAGACCATGTTGACAGCAGAGGGAGGAGGAGTAGTGCGTACTGTAATTTTACATGTCAGTTTGGCCGACTATCTAAGGATGACCAAACCGACCTGCACATTTAGATCTCTCCACCCGAGCTGTGCTGCACAGCCGGGTGAAAAAGAGGCACAGGCTCCCAGGCCCTGAGCGAGCCTTAAACCAGCCCGCTCAAGACAATCACGGCGCTGCTCTCATGCTGGTAAAAAGTATTACCAGCATGAGAGCAGCATCTTGATTGGCGTCTGTGACCCTGTGCAGCGTGCACCAGCTCGTGAGGAATCGGGACTGGAGCACAAGCACACTGAGACAGCAGCCGGCAGCAGCAAGTAAGTACTTTCCTTTTTGTTATTTACCCCCACCTCCCCCACCCCGCCCCACCACTTGTCATAAATAGCAGCCACCACTGTTCATCACTGTCCTGAGAAGTAGATGTGAGAGATCTCGAGTCACAGAACACAGGGCGTTGAGATGTGTAGGTGGCATGCCTATTAAGTTGCGCAGGACACTGAGTTGTTGATTTGAGTCAGTGACCTGCGACCCCTTCATGAAGTATTCAAAGTCATCAAACCATTCTTGCCAGCTAGGTACCATGCCACTGCCAGACATGACAGTCAGCGGTTCCGGAGGACGAAGGAATGAAACACCGATCATGACTGGTCTTGGTAGGGTGTTTTGCGTTGAATCCGTTGAATACGACATGTAATACCTGGAGCAAGTGCCACTGCAGTGACGATTGGGTGCCAAAATTGTAAGTGTGCACCTAACGAATTTGAGATGCAGGCTCAACCTCTTATGCCCATTATTGTGTGTATTGATATGCTCACTGGAGGAACGTACGTATATGCACACAGGTAGTAATCAAAGTATTGTCCTTTACATTGACGTGCAGCCAGTGTGCACAACATTTGTAGCCAACCTTGGGGTGTAATATATAAGATGGTGTCTTTATATTATTATTATTACTTTTTATTTGAAGTTTGAAAGAGGACTGGGTTGCCAATTTGCTGATTGTTTTGGATGCTGGGTATGTAGCTGAAGTGTACTGTGTTTGGACCACAAATTCTTTCATCGGTAGCAGTTTGCAGTGGCGCCTAAGTTTAAAATGGCTGCCGCAAGCTCAGCGAAGCTCATTGGTCGAGCCGCCTGACTTAAAAATGGCTGCAGAGAGCAGTCACAGTCTTGCGGGAACTCTCTTGGGGCAGGCAATTAATGCGGGAGGGTTTGACGAGTAGGACGGTAACAGAAGAAATGCCCAGCTTACCCAGGTGCAGCTTGTGCAGTGTGAGTCGGGCGATTTGAAGTCCAAACGTAATGTGCCCGATCGGGGTGGGCTCCCAATGGCGCGTATCACTATTCCTCCTCAGGTTGAGTGGGGTGGAATCCCGCAGTCAGGTGGTGCTTGACTTCAGCAGCACTAGCAGGCATGCAGTAGGTGCACTCAGCTGGGTGAGCACCCGATGGAGCATCACACTGGATGTCGGCACTGTGAGCGGGGTGAGCTCCCAGAATCATGTCACTCTGGAGTACTGCCGCATGAACGAGGTGGGCTCCCGATGTCGCATTTTCACTGAGAGGCTTTCTGGTAGCATGTGTAGAAGCTGTAGCAGGGTGTCGCATCCCACCCTCGTCGCCAATTGTCAAGTTGTGGGTATGGCAATAATGACTGACACTGAATGGCACTGGAAGTTACTTTTATTCTGCGCTCAAATACAGGAGCTCAGTTAGTGCCCACCTTCACTGCTCCTAACTATACTCCCTTTCTGCCCCCTTTGACTCCTCCCTTTCCGGTTCCCTTGCTACTTTCCTGTTCCCAGCAGTTCACTTAGCACCACAGTCCTAGCGCCCTTGACATGCAATGCAGTTACAACATTACAGGCTGTACTGCCCCACTGCTCACTTAAGCACTTACTGTCAACTCTCTATGTCTGTTGCATAGCTATGCCCGTTTGCTTACACTCTCCTGCAACATCAATGTGAACAAAAGTTTGATTCCATCTGTGTTCCACTCCCTCCACCCCGCAACAAAAAATGAATGGGAAGGACCATGCTGCCCCCTGGCCTTGATAATACACATTAGTGTAATATGTGAGTAGGTTCTCAGTATGTCTCTTCTCGGGGTGGCTCTTGTGGGTTTGGAGAGTCAGTGTTATATATCCAGAAATCAGGGATCACTAAGATGTTAGAAATCACTTGAATTTAATGAATTGCGACACTGAGTGATATGGTGCAAGGAGTTGTTGGTAGTAAGTCTTGGCCGTATACTGTCACCCAATACTGCAATTCCCATACAACTATCCGCTAACCCTCAGTTTTCTTCCCCTGTTGGGTTACCATTACTGTGAAGAGGGGAGATGGTCTGAGGTACATCTTTCTAAGTATGTAGTGACTTTAGATATGGGTGGGTTATTGTGTGTGTGTGTCAGAAAATAAGTGAGCCTGGAGATGCATTTATCTGCAACAGAACTGAAAGAGAACTGTCTCATCCCATATGTGAGTTCCTCTAGACATTGGCAACACCATTGCAGGAGCAGAATGCTGCAGTTTTGACTGATGGGTGGTGGTCGAGGTAGAAGCTGTCACTCTCTCCGCCCTGTCGTCCATGACCAAGTTCAACTTCCCTCTCAGAATGACCTATAGGCAGTGAGACCCTAGTTGAGATCTAGGTAATTCTGCTCAATATCCCAACAATAAAGCCCTTATGGTAGTAGTCAATCGGTTGCAGTAGCCTCAAGGTGGCACCTTGGCCACTGGCATCAGTGGTGACCGAGTCTCATTCAAAGCGTGAAGTGCACTGTCTTTTGTTTAAAAAATTGAACTGGAGAGAACTGGGGCACCATCCCACTCTACCAAAGCAGTCATGCACTCCCCACCTAATGGTCCATCAGTGTTCTGTAGTCTTTTCTTCGTTATACGTACACCATGCCATGATCCAGTCCCACACATTCGGTCCTACGGTGACAGCAAGCAAGTTTTCTGCACCTGAAATTGGGACATGAATATATTGTTTGCTTGAATATGTTACCCTAGACAGTCCTGTAAAGGTGGTAATGTGATGTATCTGTGCTGCTCTTTGTTCATCCTCAACCAGGTGACTGTTCCACCTCTCTGCCATGACTTTATGGAGTTGTAGAAGTGATTGAAACAAATTGTAGTTATTAAAGAGGAGAGGGGCTCGCTTTCTTCCCATTTCCTCCCTCTCTTAGCATCTCCCACCCGACCTCCTTTTAATAAAGTGTCATAAATCCTTGTTGCGACACTTGTCTAATGGCTGCTAACTGCATTTCACTTTATTTCACATTTTTATGTGTGTATTTATGTTTTATGGTTAGGGGCACACAAGGGCAACAGATAAAAGTGGTGGGGCCACCTACAATGGTCAGTCTTCAAGATTTAGTGCACATTTCTCTCTCTATCTATCTATCTATCTATATATATATATATATATATATATATATATATGTAATTAACTATATAATTAATTTTGTAACGTTTAGAACTCAACTCACTCATGATATGTTCTGTGACATAATTTATGACATCACTGATGACATCTCAAATGACATCATTGAAGACATCAAGCAAACTTGTTTTGTACACATTGCTCTATAAACGGGTATGGTATTAGAGGTATGAAAGTCAGTGCAAAATACCTCAGAATAATATAAAGCATCATTAATGCTATCATACATACAATCCATATAGTGCATTGTGGGGACAAAAGTTATAGTTCGCTCTGCCAACTATAACTGGTGAATTTCTTAGTTTGTTTTAGTTCAAAACAATGTTGTCACTGAGATATTCACCTAACTATAGCGTCACTTTAACCTTTGTTTTTTTCAGTTAATTTCGAAGGTTTTTTAAAACAAAAACAGGTCTTTTTATCACACCTAACTATAACGTTAGTTTAACCCTTGATTTCTTCAGTGAATTTCTAGTTTTTTTTTAACATAAAGTAATGATATATATTAGCATGCATAAAGCAAACCCCTGAAGGGCAGGCCCTGTGGTGAACCCCCCCACAGGCAGCCAACCCCAAGATGCTCAAGGACTTCGGCCGTGCACATATGGGTTTGGCCACAGGGTTTGGCCTGCCACCAGTCCCTGTGACCAAACCCCCAGCAGGCTGCAAATTCCATTCCACGCACAGCCTTTGGAGTGCACTGTGTAGGGTTGTCCTTTCGGCCCCGGGGACCCCATCCCCGAGGACAAAATATATATATTAAGGGGAGGGGGGCGTGAAGCCCCCCTCACCGAGCCTTAATTGGACCTGGGGACCCCCATCCCCTGGGATCAGTTCCAATGAAAAGAAGAGGGGGTTGTGTGGCCCCCCTCCTCAAGCTTTAAAAGACCACGAGGACCCCATCCACAGTAACACAATTCTAAGGGGAAGAGGGCCTGCATCCCACCTCCCGAGCCTTCAAGAGCCCCGGCGAACCCACCACCTGAGGCCAAATATAATTAAAAAGGGGAAGGGGCTGCACGGCTCCCGTCCCTGATACTTATTAGGCCATGGGAACCACATGCCCCGGGGCTGTGCATTTTTTAAAAAGAGGAGGGAGCCGCGAGCCCTCCCCCTCTCCGAGCCTATTTTGCTCACCCAGGGCACCTAACAAGCTTCACGTTGGGAGCTGCAGTGGGCCCCGGGGGATGAGGTCCCAGAGGTCTTTTAAAGGCTCAGGTATGGGGGCCACGTGGCCCCCTTCCTTTTAATTAATGTTATGGTCGCCAGGGCCTTTAGAAGGCTCAGGGAGGGAAGGGTGAGCGGACACCCTCCCCTTTTTTTACATTTTAGCCCCAGGGGATGTGGGCCACGGAGGTCTAAATAGGTTGCGGTAGGCGGGCTGCTTGGCCCCGCCTTTAAAAAAAAACTTCCCTGGGGGACTAGGTCTTAGGGTCCTTCTTGGGGTCAGGGAGGGGGGCCCCATGGCCCCCTCCCCTTTTTTACAAATTCAACCCCAGGGGATGGGGTGCCTGGGGCTGCCTTCCGATTGGAAGGGCACATTCACCCTCCCATTAATTAAATGAACTCTGGCCCAGGGGATGGGGTCCCCAGGAGCCCTAATTGGGCTCAGCGAGTGGGGCCCTACTGATGCACCCTCGCCATATATTTATTATAAAATGCTGGCCCGCCATTGTATTTCTTGTTATTTTGCAGCAATCCTGTGGGATTCCCGCAGGATTGTGGCAAAAAGTGCAAATATTTTTAAATGTTTGGCCCCAGGATGGGAGTCCCTCTGTGTCCCCCTAAGTGGGTAGGTTATCCCCACCCTGCCCCCGTATTTTTTTTTTTTTACTTCAGGACAGGGGACTAAGTTCCTGAGTCCTTTAATCTCTTCCAGCAAGATTTTTCTCATGTTGCCGGCAGTCATTCAGAGTGCTCGCTCCTGCAGGAGTCTGAATCTAGTGGGATCGGGATGGTCAATGAGTAAAAAAAGCTCCCTGTGCCAATCAGAATGCTCTATTTTTTAATTGGCGCTCCCTCAAGACTCTCATTGGAGTCCCTCAGACCCAACCGTCTAGATAAACAAATATTTTTAAACCCTAATTTCTCAAAAACTACTGAACGGATTTTCACCAAATCACAAAAAGCACAATCTGCGAACCAAGATCTAGGGTCCTGCCAAATTTAGTGCAATTCCGTTCAGTAATGTTTGCGAAAATGCTTCTGACAAAAGTCTATGGAAAATGCATGGGGATTTTACATTTCGGGACCCTCCCTTTTTTCTCGGCTGCCGCTTGACTTTCCATCGACAAACTATACAAAATAGGTCACTTTTTCTGAAAGTTTCATGAAAGTTTCATGAAGATGATGATAAGCAAAGCAAAAAAGACATTTCCTATGATCATTCTGACCTAACTATAACTACCCAGTGGCGGCCATCACTGGGTAGTTATAGTTAGGACCACATTTCCATAGGAAAAGCATTTGTTATTTTCCTAATAACTATGGTGCCATTTGGCAAATCATCACAAAACTTTCCATAAAAAATGCTCTTAAACTCAGCTCTTAACTGGAAAGGTTCGGGGTGATCCATCAAGTGGGGGCCGAGAAAAAGGAGAGGTCCCAAAGCACGTTTTCGCAATTCATTTTTCGATAGGAACTTTAGACATTGCTACAACTCAATGAATTCACAGCAAATTTGGCAGAAAGCTAGATCTTAGTCCAGAATGGTTGCTTTTTGTGATGTGGTGTAAATCGGTTCAGTAGTTCTTGAGATATTAAGGCTCAAAAACGTTGTATATTTCATGCTGCCGAGGATCTGCGGGCCAGCACATCTCTAGATGAGATCTGATTGGCTGCCACTATATCAACAAAGATGTGGTGGCAGCCAGTTTAGTACTCAAGACTCAGTCCCTTATCCTGTAAAGAATGTAAAAAAAAGATATAAGGGGCAGGGCAGGGTAGAGCTACCCTGCCTCAACCAGGCCACCACCCCCTGGGCCAAACATGATTTTTGTAAAATGTTACCACAAATTTGTGGTGGATCCGAGAATATGCAGTAAAAAAAAAATGTTTTAAGTGCAGGCTCCTGGGCTTTCGATAAACAGAACCCCTGGGGTAAGCCAGGGCCCGAGGTGGTGCCAGAAACAATTTGAAGAGGATCGGACATTTGGCCCCTCTCCCCGAGCCTCTCTGAGGCCCGGAGATCCCACACCCCGGGACCGATTCTAAATTAAAGGGGAGGAGTCATGCAGCCCACCCCTTGAACCTCTAAAGGCCCAGGGACCACATCCCACAGGGCCAAAATTACTTAATTGAGGAGGAGAGCATGAGGCCCACCTGTCCAAGCCTCATCGAGGCCCTGGGGAGCCCATCCCTGGAGCTAATATTTATTTAAAGCAAAGAGGGGGTGCAGCCCCTCTCCCTGAGCCACACCAAGATCCTATCCTCTGTGACTAGCTCTATTGTTGTGTCCCGGGGAGCCCACCCTGTGACATTGTTTCCCTGCCTGCAAGAGCGAGGGCAGGGAAGAAATATGTGCTCCGACCCTGCGAGAGCTGCAAAAATGCAAATTGTGAGCAATAATAATATGGCCCCAGGGGATGGGGTCCTTGGAGCCAGTAAAGGCTTGGGGAAATGAGGTTGCATGCCCCTCCCCTATAAGAAAAGTTTGGCCTTGGAAGATGGGGTCCCCAGGGCCAGTGTTAACTTGGGGAGGGGAGCCCCACACTCCCCTACACTTTAAATAAAGTTCAACATGGGCTAGGAGGTCCTGGGGGACATGTTGACTCATGGAGGGGGACCGCCTGCCCCCTCACCTTTAAATGAAGTTTGGACCCAGAGGATGGGTCTATTGTTGGCTCAAGGAGGAGGAACCACACAGGCCCATACCAATATTTTTTTTAAACAAAAAATAGAATTGCCAGCTCCTGCCGGCACCCTTGATAGATGCTGGCAGGGGAGTTAGTGGGGCCGTGGGGGCCCTGGGGCTCCCACTGCAGTCCCCAACAAGCAAAAAGAGATCAGATGTCCCGGGGGGGTGGGGGGGGGGTAGTGGGGGCCAGCACCAGGACACCCAAAATATAAATGAGAAAAAAGATTTTTTTTATTATTTACTGCTCCTTGCAAAGAGCGCCCCATAATACCCTGCAAGGCCTTTTCAAACATATTTTTTCAGCCCTCGCCATGCACTGCTAATTAACCTACATATTACATCACTAATGACATTTTCTATGACATCATTGATAACATCACTGCAACATTTTTAATGGAATCATTGATGGCAAAACTGTGCATGGTGGGGGCGTGAGTTACAGTTACTTTAGGGCACGAGTTATAGTTACTTGAGATAATTATAACTTGTAAATTTCAGTGGTTTTGTTTGTTTCAAATGGCATGTTTTAACTGATATATTCACGTAACTATAACGTCCCTTTAACCTATGTTCTTAGTGAATATATATACATAGATATATATTATATACATATGTATATAACATATATACAGTATATGCACACAAACACATGCAAAGTCGTTAATACAGTTTACGCAGACCATAAATTAAATATAACTAAGGTCAGTCAAAGGGGTGGTGGTCTTCACAGTGTCTCAGTCACTCCAGCTCTCTTCTTCATGCTACCTATTTCTGCAGTCTCTCGGTTAGACACTTATGCCCTTCTTGCATGTCTCACAACTCATCTCTTCCGCATCTTCTTTCCACTCTCTCCTGCACATATTTCCTTGCATCTCCTTCCCCTCACCTCCCCACCCAGAACGCACCCACTCGACTGAAAATACTGCCTTTTCTTTAACTTACTCATGTCAATATTTTAAAAGCTGTGTATCTCCTTCCCTACTTGCCCATAGAGTTACATTTACAATTGACATACCTGACCATTGCTCTATGCACTCTAAAGAGAGGTCAAGGATTGGATGAGCATTTACCCGGAACCCCTTTATGACCTACTTACGGGCACTGTGAGAAAGTCACACTTTTGATTGGCCTATTTATTTATTTATTTATTCAGTGTTTATATATGGCGCGAACATGACCCAATTGGGTATCAGAGCGCTTCACAATTCTATAGCATTATAATTCTGACAGTTAGTTTGACGAGTCCTTTAAACAGACTACCAAGCATATATGCTCCCTTTTAAGTGGAAAGCACTTGCACTTTACAAATAATACATGTCCTAAAGATTACTGTAAATCAGCTTGCATTACAATAGTACGTGTCCTAAATATTACAACATGTGATATTTTAGAAATACATGTCCAAAGAATACCTCATATCATTTAGTACAGTGGACTGTATGTAGCAAACAGAATGGTTGTAGAATATAGAGCTAAATCTAGGAGTATGATCTAGGATGAGTGATCAGATAGTTTCACTCCTATAAATTGGAGGGTCTGTTATCCTGCATTTATGTAATCTTCTGGAGAGAGCAGATTATAGAAAATCATAAGATTGTCTGTTAGTCTCTAATTAAGCCATAGATGTGTTTGGTCTGCTGTTGGTTACGGGAGGAATTTGCTCATTAGAAAGGTCTTTTTTATGTTAGGCACGGCGATATTAAGTAACTTGTTCATAATCACAGGATGTTGAGCCAACGCCGAGACTCGACCTTTGACCCCAGGCTCCAAAGGCAGCAGCTCCAGTCCTAGCGCCACGTCCTGTCCCCTGTTCCCCTCACTTTCTATATTTTAATTTTTAGCAGTATTGTGTCGTACGTGCAAGGCCCAAAAGCGTCTGCATGTTTTGTATTTAATGGCAGAATGCACAAGTATACCTGGACGATGATAGTGTTACAGATTTAAAGAAAAGACGCATTATAGAGCAGCACATAAACAAACGGATATACGAACTGTAGAACGGTACTATTTCTAGCATAAAAAACATGCGGTTTTAATTGGAACCAAGGGTGTCTTTACAAAGAATAAAACATTTGAAAAATCAAACAGAGCAGCAAACGTTAAAAGACAAAGAAAAGAAAGAAAAACTATGCTCTTTTTTATTGGATCGACCAGCCTTGACTAGTTATAATTTCTACCAGTTAATGTGCCTGCTGCTCTTAAGGGGCTCTCTTTCTCAGCTGGGAGAGTTGGGCACATTTCTGCACAAGTGGCTGAAAGGAATGGCACTTAGTATATCTTTTGATCATCCAGGTGACAGAACAAGAAAAAATATCAACATACTGTGCCAATTTTAGCTTTCTAGTTTCCATGTCATCTCCAGAAATATGCATTTGAAGTTTGTGAAGCTTCCTCTTGCTAAGTCACCCAAAGCATGGGCGCTGTCAGTGAACCAGGTGTCAGCAGTGGGTGTTCATGACAGGCTGCCTGTGTTAGCGGCAGCATATGGGTCCAAAGCGAGAATTCCACAGAATCATGCACACTTATTTGCAGAGAGTTCAAGTGCTAGAAAAGAGTCTTGCAAAGTGATGTGGTGAACATGGAACCAATAAAATAACATTGCGTGGCAAACCACAAAAAACTTTAGGGCTTATTTACAAGCCCATTGCGCCGCCGGTGCGTCACTTTTATTCATGCACTGGCAGCGCAATGGGCTTCCCAATATTTACAGGGCCATGTAAAGTCGCCCTGAGTGACTTTTCATGATCTTCTAAATATGTTTCCTTTTCACGCATAACTCTGCGTGAAAGGGGCGTCCCATGGGTGTTGCTGTGGGTGTTCCCACGCAACATCCACGGAACTTGACGCATTCCCAGATTTACAACATTTTTTAAACCTGGGAATTTGTCAGAATCCTACACCTCCACAAGGGAGGCGTAAGGAGGCACAACGAGGAGAAATACTTTTATTTCTCCTCATTGTTTCCTCTTTCTTTGCGTGCTGCATTCTGCAGCACACAAAGAAAGAAGAAAATACCTTTAATGATTGTTTTAGTGCAGGAAGGTGTCCCTTCCTGCATGAAAACAATCCTCCCCTCAGTGCAGGCACCCTTGCAAAATGATGCAAAGGTGTCTGCGCTGGCGCACTGCTGCTGTTTGTGACCTGGTGCAGGGGAGAAGGACTGGAATGCGCCCTATCTTGTTCCTTGCCCAGGAAGGCTTGCTGCGCTGCCGTGCGTCAAAATATTGTAAATGAGGCCCTTTATTATGAGTCTTACATAATTGCATCGTTATTTGTTGCACATGATAACCACATTTATTCGTTATTTATAACTACGGGAAATTACGATGTTTGCCCTAAAAATGGGGCATAAAATGTGAATTTTGGTGCCTACTGCTCCGAAATGCCTACCACTCCAAAATTCAAATTTCTCGACAATTGCCAGGCCTTTTGCATGGGGTAAATTGTTTCAGGTTTGACCTGCTGAAATGTATTGGGTCAAAAATCCAACTATCGGATTTTACCACTAAATTTATAATTTTGAAACCCGTACAAACAGAGGTTTGCACAATATCGGAATTTTATCGAGGCAGAAGACACATTTTTATGATATACCAAAGCGGAAATGTAATAAATGTGCAAACACTTACTGCTGCAGGCGTGACATAGAAAATGTTCCCTGAATTGTGTAATCAGCTCACTGCTAAAAGATCTGCAAATGGTGTGACTTGCCTCATTTTGAGCAACCAATCATCTTAAAGTGTTAATTGTGTAATGTTGTGGCTACTGTATAAATGTTGAGAGTTTGTAGGTGGTCAGAAAGAGTAGTGGAATGTATGATAATGGGAGCCAAACTTTGAGCTGCATCACACCCTGGTGGGACTCGCTGTCCCAGGGTACCTCATGGCCAGACACAGCTGCTGCAAGGGGGAGTCGCTGACAACACGCTCATAGCGCTGCCTCTCACCCCATGGCATGAGACGTGCAAGAGCAGCACCTGGGCAAAGCCCAGGCCAAGGGCGGGCCCGTCTGTGCCCATCCGCAGCCGAACAAAGCTGGGCTGGGCCACCCCCTGATGTGGACATTGCAGAACTTATACTGACCGGACGACACAGGTGAAAAATGTTACCCCTGTATTGCAATATCATGGGCAAACGGAAAGCTAATGGCCCTACCATGCTGCAGCATAAGCCCACCAGCATCAATACCATGTTCGAGAGAGCCATTGGGGTTGTAAGCACTGAAATAGGCCTAACGGCGCGTAAACTTTCTATAAAGCAGGGGATGGTTTGGGAGACCTAATACAGGCAACAGGTTCGCCTGCAGATGAACTATGCAGCCCACTAACTGAGGTTACCAAAGGAGCTGATGGGAGAACATCTACTCACTATCGTACATTCAGCATTCTTGCCGCTGCACTCAGGCATGCCATCCCTGAGAGCTGCCCTGACACTGTAGCCATTAGCAGCCCTATTTTATCTCCGGAACCTACTGTAAAACGAAAAAAAAAATCAGCAATCGTGTTCTCCATATAAAACAAACAAACAAGTCAAAAACCCGCTGAAAAGGGCCTAGAAACATCACTTTTAAGTGATACCACCTTTGATAAATTGTCCCTCCTATTTTCTGAGATCCCAGGAAGACAATTGAAACCAATAACAGAACGCCTGCTAGTTATTGAAGACCACTTGGTAACCCTGTCCAAATCCCCTATCTCGCCCACGCCTCAGACACAACCCATAAACAGCTTTACAATTCTTGCCCCTACTTGTAATATCCAGGGTAGGGCAACTGGCCAACCTCTTCAGAAAACGTTTCTATCTCAAAACATGAATAATTTAATTTCTGCTATGCAGCCAGAGTCAGCAAGTTGTATCATAGTCCGTCCTGCTGCAAACCTCGACACGTAGAGGGGGCGGCACCCGCACCTCAAATACCAGTCTCCCATCTAAAGCATCCGTGCACAGCGCCAAGGCCAGTACCTCGGATACTAACCCCAGCTCAACTATCCTTAATATTCCCCCAGAAGCCTACCCATATACTTTGATAATGGCGGGAGTACCCCCACTGACAAATGGCCAAACCGAGACTTGAGAGCAGGCACGAAATAAGGTTACCCACTGGCTCAGGGCCAATAGAAACTATAATGGCCAAGATGGAAATGATATCTTAATGGTCCGGTGGACAGGTTGGATTGGCCACACACCAAAAGATATACCTGGTGATTCATTATTAACTTTCGGTGGCCTAATACTGTGAGGAGACTACTTGGTCCAAATATTGCATGGGCACAAACGAAATCAAACCGCTGGGTTACTTCTATAAGCCCCCAAACTCGGAAGCACGTCCTTTGTCACGGTCACATTGTCCTCAGTTATTCTGGGGCTTACCATGTAGGAACAGATACACACCGCTTACTGATTGTAGTGAGGTTGACTGACAGGATATGCCCAGGCCAGCCACCAAGGATGCCCCGGTGATCGGGCCTGGGACCTTGCATGAACATTGCACTTTGACCACACCTTCTTTGCCACAGGTACGTGCTGGTTTACTTAAACCAACAGCTTGGACTAAGTCTGACAGTCTAGCTCCCACCTCAAAGCCGCCTTCCTCCAAAGATGTAGCCGTAATCGATTCTGTGCCAGGAAATCATCGTCCATTAAGAATCATGAGTTAGAATGCTGCAGGTATTCATTCTAAGATTTCACTCCAAGCTTGGCAGATGTTTATAAGTGCCCATGACATTCTGCTACTTCAAGAAACTTGGGACACTAACCCTATAACATTTGAAGGTTTTCCGTGCTTTACCACACCCGCTACTCCATCTCGCTCACTGTGACCCACCTATGGATTAAGCATATGGATTAACTTGTTGCTTGGAGGATACGCAGATGCCCTAAGCACATTGCAGAATAACTTTCAAGTGGTCGATTTTAAGGGTTCCCAGGAGTAGTACCTTATTAACATTTATAATAATGATTGTTATAACGTTTCCAATCAAAGATTTCCAGCTGTGTTGGATCACATCTCCACCATTGTGGATCAAAAAGCTAATGAGGGTCAGCAATTGTATGTTTGTTTAGCCAGTGACTTTGACGCTAAACTCCCAAACACCAGCAACTGACATCTTTAATGTTGACGCTAGAGGGGATTTAAGGGGCAAGGAGTTGGAGGTTCTCCTTGCCTCTTCTGACCTGTTTAATGTGAGGGAAATAGTTGGTACCAACAATTGAGGGGTGCCCACCTTCAGAGGGAGGAATTGTCTTTCAGTGATCGATTACATATTTGTTTCCTGTAATTAGATCAGCTGTTTGTTATATGGTATTATCATTGACACAAACTTTGGCGATCACAATCCCATTGCAATAACATTGGATGTTCCAGCTAGAAAGGTTTCTCAAATAGCAGCTTGCCCCAGCAATTTAACCCCATCTCTGGATAACTTGAGATTATGCTGAAAATTGCCCGATCCCCCGCAGACCTTGAAGAAAGTAGTAACAAAGAACACCGAGTTAATAATGGGATGCCTGGCGGAGCCTGCGGATCAAGGGGCGATAGTTAGCTCTTTTGTGATTCTATGCAATGAGATCAGAAAGTCTCTCTGCAAACCCTACAGACCAGCGCTGCAGACTCCACAATGGTTTGACCATGAGTGCTCCTTGTCTAATCATCTCTTGCGTAGAGCCCTAACTAGGAACCCAAGACACCATGCAGTTGTAGCTACTTCACGGAAGCAAAATAAATTAGTAACATCCTGCAGATGAAATGAGATTATTACACAGCAATGGGACACCCTAAAACACACAGCATGCTCAAAGGATAGTAAAACTTTGTGGAAAGCTGTATCCGGCATGCGATCCCTTGATCAGACATCAACTACTATTAGTTGCCACATAGAGAGTGGGGCCTGGGTCAAGTATTTCTCTCAAATCTACTCAGACACCGACCCAAAGCCTATATGGCTAATGGGTCGAAGTCCATCACCATTCCCATGAGGTTCCGTGACGCGGGATGCCAAACTTTGCCCTGCATCACACCCTGGTAGGACTTGCTGTCCCAGGGTACCTCGCTGCCAAACACAGCTGCTGCAAGGGGGAGGTGCTGGCAAGGCGCTCATATTGGTGCTTCCCCCCCCACGCACGGGACGCCAATCTTTGCCCTGCAACACACCCTGGTAGAACTCGCTGTACCAGGGTACCTCACTGCCAAACACAGCTGTTGCAAGTGGGGAGGCGCTGACAACGTGCTCACAGTGCTGCCTCACCCCCGCAGCAAGGGACTCCAAACTTTGCCCTGCATCACACCCTGGTGGGACTCGCTGTCCCAGGATACCTTGCTGCCAGACACAGCTGCTGCAAGAGGGAGGCGCTAGCAACACGCTTCAAGCAGTCCAGTCGCTGTTTGGACATGAGTTACTTGATTGTGTGCGGTTTTTCGAGGCAGTTCCAGTATGTTGAGTGGCAAAATAGCAATTACAACCAAGAAAGACCACACACATATCTAAATCTCAAAGGCAATGGACATTGACATGCATTATTTGTAAACAATTGCCAAACCCTTTGTCCTTAATACTTAAAAGGCAAAATCATGCACCACAGCCAGATGAATAAGTCACCGCCACTTAACCGAGATTATGAACACAACACAAAACCTGTAATTTACCCGAATCAGCTTAATCAGACTCGGGTCACTCCGGAACCATAAGGAAAGACACCAGACATGCAAAAGCACAACAAGGGTATAGCAGTAGAATCTGTGCACTGTGCAATTGCAAATAATACAACATAGTATGACAGATCGAAGAAAAGGCGTATTCTGGAGTATTAGAAGATTAATGTAAACATGCTGCCTCAAATCACTTTTGGAAATTTCTATCTAATGAAATTACAATGGGAGGTAATTAACAATTCTGCCTGCCTGGCTAAATAGGGGATGCTACATGAAGGCAGTACTAGATAACTACCTTGGTAACCACAAGACAAAGAGCTTCAAGGTGCCCCTGAAAACACCAAAGCTCCAAATACAGCCCTATTGCCAAAGAATCGGTCGGTAAATTGCTGTGTTACCTAATGCACCAAAAAGTATTCATCAAACCTGCACAAAGAGTGCCAAGACCAAGTTAGTGTTCAAGGGCCACACTTGTGCGAAGAGCTGAAAATTCTTACATGAGCCCATCCATTCTTCTATGACAAAAGATGGAGGGGTTCTGGGTGCAATAAGGCAATAATCCTATTGTATTGTATAGATGCAAATAATTAGTTTATGTCCTAATTAATTTATCCCAAGCCTATATAGTATCTTGCTCACACAGGGCTTCTACCCATGATGATACTTCACTCGTCAGTGATCTGCCACTTCAGTGGTTCAGTTGTAGTTGCCTTCGGCTGTTGGAAAAGTTGGTGAAAAACTTACTGGAGCAGATGGGCTTACAATAGGGGTTTGGACGGCAGCCGACTTCAGGGAGGTCTGCCCCCGGGGAAGATTGGGAAGGTGGTGATGTCCAGAGGACTGCCATCTTAGATTAAGTTTGGGCTGCATTCTGCGTAACCCAATATAGCCCAAGGGCTATTTAATGAAGTGGGTTTGGGCTCACTGCCACCATTTTAAGTTTGGTGACCTGGTGGCTGGTGGCAGGCGTAGTGTCCACAAGGGCTTGCCGCTTTCTCGTGACTCAATACTGTATGTTTCACTTCACTTCACTTCGAATAAGGACAACATCCTTATATCCATGTAATGATGCTGCGTTGTGATGTGTGAAATCTCAGTAAATCTGTCCTATGGTCTTTAAATATGCACTGGGCTCCTCAAACTGTTTGTCCATGTTCTCTATGGCCCTCACAATGTACCACAACAAATGTCTGTCCATGTGCCATTTGTCCGTGGTTGCCAACACCCTCTTAACAGGGGTCCTAAGCTACTCACATTCTCTACCAGGTGTCATGAGCTCCACAGACTGGTTGAGCTTGCACTCCAAACTTCTCCCTCTGATTGTCCTTGTGCTGTAAACTCCTCACTGTCCTTGGACACTACACCCCTCACAGAGTGGTGTAATGCAAAATGATGGGACTCTTGCAGAATGTAAGGACGGTCCCTTGAGTCTCCTATGTCTCACAGATATTCATTGACATGAATACGGGCCCCAGGAAGAACTGAGGGCCCCGCTGTATGGGATGGCGGTGTACGGGCTTGTGTTACACCGCTGCCCTCGCACTCGTTGTCCATGTATCTAAAAGTACTCCCCTGCCTGACCGTGTATTGAAGTTCCTCACAACAGTTTATGCACTTGCATTTAGTCCCTCACACTGTTTATCCATTTGTTGCAAGCGACTCGCACCCTGGCCATTTGCTCCAAGCGACTCACACTGTGTCCATTTGCTCCAAGTGACTCAACTCTGACTGCCCATTTGCTCCCTATGACTTCCACTGTCCACTGATTCGCTGCAAGCGCCCACGCTGTCCATAGATTGGCCTTATGTAACTCAATTTGTTTATCTATGTCTCCAAATTCAGATGAGATGAACGAAATAAAAAAGCATGCGCAGGACATTTGCAACCAGAATTGATTGGATGCCCTTTATTGGCACATTTAAAGTCGAAATATAACATATGATAAAGGAAGTGAACAAAATATAATATAAAAGGAAAATTGAAGAAGACACTCAGATGGGGCAAAGTGAGCAGTTGTAACTGTTATTCTAATTTAGGGGCCATAATATTTATTTGAATGGAATCCTCTTGTTAATGCTTTGGGATTATCTAAATCATGGTGAAGCAGATAAGACTTCTACATGCTGAGACTTTTATTTGTTTTCTTTAGTTCATTGCCTCTCCATGCAATTTAAACGCACTTTTGAAACCAAGGAAATCAGACTCTAGCCAGGCAGAAGATCTGCAGATGCTTCTGCGCGTTCCCGTGCACATAGACATGTGCCAGTTCACCTCACCCCTGCTTTACTGCATCACTGCAGTTCCATTGCCAGTCATGCCAGGAGCAAAAGCAGCCAGCTGCCAACTTGTGCTGAACTGAGTGGTGATTTTACAAAGGCGTCACAGATCTGCTGGGGACTAGAACAAGGGCGGCCATTTTAAGGAAGTTGTAATACACAATGGATCGGGATCTCAGCCACCTGACGAAGAGCACGGCAAGGCTATGATGTCGAATGCAGCCATGTTCAATCAAAAAAAGTTCTACCGTACAGAAAAATTTGCAGGAGGGTATAGCCACTTGGAGAAAGACAACCATCGGAGCTGCCCGAACCCCCCCCCCCCTCCAGCACCTTGAGAACCTCACGGGTGAGTAGTGCGCTCCATAAATCCCTGATTGATTGATTGATCATCAAATTTGCCCGAAGGGACATGCTAACTAACCCATCAAACATCTTCTTCTACTAGCCAACAGTACATTCAGGCCAATGAAACACGCACATGGCATCTAGGAAGATGGATGGTGACCCAGATGCCATGTCTAGGAACATTGGCCCAATGTTGGCAAGAAGGACGAGCAGATGTCAGTTTCATCATGCAAATGGAATGACCACGAGCGTTTGCATCAATTTTTGGGTATGATGAGGATCTGCAGAAAGCATTTTCTGGTGCCAACAAAACATGGCTTGCCCTGCCAAACAGCAGTGCATTGCCTGTGCTGAAATATGGAAGAGATGTGTTCACAGTTGTCTGACATTTTAACAATTATAGAAGAGTTACTACATCCAGTACATTGGGCATTCTGACTGTCCAAATAATTTAGACACTCATTAACCCTACTGAATAGAAAATAGAGTCACATTGACTCCACTGTCATGTGGCTTACACGTGCCTAATGTAGTGACGTCATAAATAATTAGAACAAAGGTTTTTTTTTAATGAAGTTGTACATGACATATAACTTCTTGACTGACATACATTTTATGTCATGTTATGAATTGCATTGCTATCACCCTGCAGTGGTCTCATTCAGTGTTGCTAGATGTTCAGAATACAACTGCAGGAAGAGACGAGTGAGGGAAGGGTTTATTTTAGGGGAAGCGAAACTTATTTTACACTAGTGGACTGTGGCGTAATTTCTGGCATTTCATGCTAGACTTGGTAGTGCAAAGCCCAAATTACACCATTAGGCTATGTTGCATAAGTGAGATGTTGTTTGGGTAAATATCCTATCGAGGGAGCACAGGAACAACACGAAAGACCCAAAAGTGAGTGGCTGCTGTTTGCGTCGTGTTTTTTTTTTAATTTTAGCGCCCAATACACCCTAGCTTCCAAAATAACTGTCGATGTGCATTTCACTCTAAAAATCAGTGCTAAATGAACGATTGGCAGTTTGGCCATTTTAACATTTATTTTGGTGGATTTCCCATAATTTATGTAAAAGAAATTGCACAAAGTTTGCACAGGTCTGCTTTATTCTGATTCTTTCAACTACTGATAATTGGTGTTGATAGCAAGTCTCTAGTTTTGGTTAGTTTTGGCAGTTTTGGCAGTTTTCTGCCGCTAAAGCGGCGATAATTTTAACGCCGTTTCTTGATAATATGCCCCTACTTTTGTTCGATTCTTCAAAGTACTGTTTAGACTGTTCATGGGGGTAGCGAAGTTAAAAGAGAGTGTCTAAAATGTGATTTTTCCACATTAACTCTAGTAGTAATTTTTGGGATGTGCTATCTGTGGTGTCGATTTTGAGAAACCTGCAATGTAAAAATGTGAGAAACAGATTTCAACGGGTTAATTCATTGTATATGTGAACGTTATGTTCACAAAATGTTCACAGGCTTGTGGCTGGATCAGAGGGCAAGCTAGAGGGGCGTGAAATGCCCATTTTAACACAACGAAAATGTAGCATTGTGATGCCTGGGTTGAAAGTAACCATGTGTGTGTCTGGAGACTTCAGAAGTCATTGTGCTAATTGAATAAGGACTTCAATAAGAGCTTTAGTGACTTGGGGGCTGAAGACTTCATATGGGCAAAGAACACAACCAGCACACCAAGCTTTCCATCCATCCATCCATCCATCCATCCAACCACCCACCCATGTTTTAGTACTTGAACAGTCTGGGAAGGTGTTCCTCAGGCTGGGAAGAAGCCAGGTATTCCTTTTTCCTTTTTCTGTTTGTCTGAAATGGGTGGAGGGATAGCCATAGGGGCGTGGTGGAGGGGGAACAACACAAATTATATTTGTAGTGACTAGGAGAGGGTAGATGTTTGAAGGAGACGAGAGTGCTGGGAAGGCCACGTTGTGAATACCTCTCACTTGATTCTGCTAAGCCTGCAAAGACGATCCTTGAGCTGAGCCAACAACGGGGTATTCGTAGGTGGGTACATTCATACACATCACAAATTGTAGATTAGATAGCTGTCAATAGCAAGGAGTTTTACACATCTGTGCCAAGAAGTAACAACGTAGCTGGGCCGATAGGCTATTCTGACAACCTATCATTCTTTTTATTCTGTTAGGCTGATGGCTCGGGAGCTGCTGTCAGAGCCGGATGGTCTGCCATGACCTAACCATGACCCAGTGGCCTCATCCAAATCACAGCTTCCTGCAGTGTGTGGCTGCTTTGAACATTTGTTGCCAGGGCTGATTTTTGTTTTGATTTCTGCCTTGCACCTTAGACAACTGTGTATGCCGTCACTCGCTCTCCACAGTGGCGATAATGCCACTATTGTCACATCTCCATCAGTAATTGTATATGTTAGAATTGGAATACGGAAGCCTTAGGTTTACACCAGATTGTTAATGTGGTACTTCACTTCTATGATGTCAGAACTGTTGATAACAAAACTCGTTACCCACTGTTGCTATGTCATAGCCTTCCATGCCAGGCTGACAGGGCTCTGTGAGTGCCTGTCAGTGCAGAACTGCTTGTCTGCTTTGACTGAAATGAAATCACAGCTACAGAAGGGGTAAGGAAGGTAGAAAAGGCAGCTCGGTTGGTTAAGGGTGGCAGGTAAGGTATTTTTTCACCCTATGGTCAGGGATGAGAGGCAAGCATGTATGCCTTTCCCATTACTCCTTTGCCATTGTGTAGCAGTTACACGTAGGGGCAGAAGATTTTGGGAACCATACAGAACAAAAAATTACAGGTGGGGAAAAATGAATTACAAGGATGTTTATCACCGTAGAGTTCTGAGTGGCATTATAGAGCACTCATCTATTTAATGTCACTCAGAATCCCTCGGTCAAAACATCCCCTTAATTCACTGTTACCCATCTTTTCTTATATATCTTCTTCACAGTTCACAACACCCTAAAATCCCCAACTTAGAGTTTTGGAACACAATACCCAACTAGTTATTTTTAACCAAGGAAAATGTTCAATTGACAGCTCACAGCGTCCATCAAAGTCAGGCTTCATATGGGCAAAGAGCACAACCAGCACACCAAGCTTTCCACCCATCCACCCATCCACCCACCCACCCACCCACCCATCCATCCATCCACCGACCCATCCATCCATCCACCAACCCATCCACCCACCCATCCATCCATCCACCCATCCACCCACCCACCCACCCATCCACCCATCCACCCATCCACCCATCCACCCACCCACCCATCCATCCACCCATCCATCCACCCATCCACCCATGTTTTAGTACTTGAACAGTCTGGTGGAAATCCTCAACTTAGAGTTTTGGAACACAATACCCAAATAGATCGTTTCGACCAGGGAAGATGTTCACTTGACAGCTCACAGCGTCGTCCCTCAAAGTCAGGCTGAGTCTGAACACATGAAAACCCGGCTTCTGAGCCTGCATCACATCCCTCTTTCATTCAGACATGCCATGCTTGCCCCGAACCCCTCCTGCGTGCGACTCAGGCTGTTTTGTAATGCCGTTTTCAGATGAAAGTCACACCTCGCCACTTTCATTAAAATATGATCAAATATCCATCGAGTGTAACCGAGCAACAAAGGGGCCTGTCAGCGGCCGTCAGGTCTGACGGGTGCATTCTTACACTGTGCTCACGAGTCAAAGATAAAGTGACAGCAAATGGCGGCGAACAGCAAGCAGATCTTTCAAGTTCTCTGCCAAGGCAGCTACTTCACGAGCCGCGGAGCAGGGCAGGTTTGAAAAGCAGCCTGATGGGGTTCGAGCCGCTCATGTTCAATGGTGTGGATGTCGGAGGGAGTTTTCCAATCGTGCAATTTGTTCTGAATCCGATTGAACCGATAAGGGCTGGTGGGGCCCTTTAAAAAAAAAAAGTGCCTGCATGAGTCAGCCTCAGCGCTTTCCGGCGAATGCCACTTCATTGCGCTGTCTTCACTGGTTCAGTTGTTCTTGTCAGGGAACAGGTCACCTGTGTTCAATCTTAATCTGAACTGAGTGTGCATTTCTGTCCATGAAGGGTATGAAAGAGTGGGAAAAAGGGCGAGAACAAGGTCGGAAGAAGTGCATTCACTCTTAAAAAATAACGTGAACACTTTTTAAGGTTCACAGATAAGTGTGTAATACCGATTTAATGTGTGTTTTAAATAAATATGATATTTTAGAGCTGCACTCAATCAGAAAATAAAACTCAACCAGGTTTCCACATTTCACATTTATTTAACGAGTTTTATATAGCGCTGGCTAGACCCGGAGGTATCAGAGCGCTTTACATGAGGATCAGTGAGTTACAAGTTACAAATTAACATACGTTACAAGAGCAAAGTAAGACATAAGAAAAAAGAAGCAATGTTACGGTCATAAGTCAGAGGGAGGGGGAGGGAGGGGACACAGCAGGGAGACGGGGAACACAATGCCCAATGTCCGGCTGGGTAGGTGACGCCGAGGGGGTAAACCAGGGCCGATCTCCTCTATAGCTGTCTAGGCAGCTCCACCGGGCATCAGCCATATTGCTCGGTCTACGAGCACAGTTACTTTTTAAAAGTCTCGCAGCGCTGCCCCTAGGTCATCTCTGGTAAGCGCCATTTGAGTAGATTGCTCCCCTTCGTCGTGTGACGGGCCCTTCTCAGCTGACGCGAAGTAGTTGGCGACCTTGTTGGATACTTTTTGGTGGCATGCAGAGGCAGAGCAGGCAGAGCCTTGCTGGTGGGTTGCAGTGTTCTTGGTGGCAAAGCTACCAGGAACCATATATGCAGGCACCATTATGAAGTCTGGCATTGCAAAAGCTGGATCCGCTAAACGATGGTGGAAATTATGTGGGCTTCCCTTGATAGCGGCAGAGCAATAGTGAGGACCGCTTATGCAAGGGGAGTAAGAACTACTGCAACACAAATTGGACGATGAACCGCCATCTTAGGGTCAGGCAAACACGCTGCTGGTTGAGTGAGGTAAACTGCTGCGTTCATCTCTATTGAATTAATGAAATCGTACAGCGGGGGAACGTATCTGCTGGAAAATCCTTGTGGGTCACCGCTGACGGTTTGCAGCTGATTTGGTGAGGTTTAAGAGTGCCTACCACTCACTGGATAGCTGCAATGGTCGGAGCCGCCATATTGCTGAGCAGCGCTCCGGTTTCACAATGTGGATTCATGGTTTTCAGGGTCAGGCAGGACTTTGGATGGGTGGGGGGGAACCTCATCATACTCGGTGCAGCCGTGATATCCTTGCAGCACCGCACTGGTTTGGACGCTTATCGGAAGTTGCACCCTGGTGAGGATCGATCAGTCCAATTCGCCGGCGAGGGAGGGCAGCGCAAGCCAGGGCCGGACTGGCCGTAGCGGGCACCGGGCGTTTCCCCGGTGGGCCGCTAGGGTGGGGGCCGGTTTTGGGCCCCTGGGGGCCGTTTTTGTTACCGGGGGTCGGCAATATCGGCCCACTGTAACAAAATCGGCCGAAACCGGCCCTCACAAACTGCTCGGCTGCACTCCCCTTAACTCCATGGGGGGGGGCGGCTGAGCAGTTTGCCAGGGCCAGTCTCTGTTCCCAGTCCGGCCCTGGTGCAAGCCCCAGGACACCGGGCAGAGTGGGGCGAACCTTCCCTCCCCGCGGCTCCCCCCCTTTTACCTCGCTCAAGCGCTGATATCCTCTCTGCGGGCAGCTCTGACGCAGCTCACTAAACGGGGAGGCTCCCAGTGCCGTAGTTGGATCGGATGAAAGTCCCGTTCTAGCTCCAACAAGATGGCGGCTGTAGATATTTCAGGGCCGGAGTCCCAACGCCACGATCAGCTCACCACCAATAATATCGAGCTGCACCGCATACGGGACAACCACGAGCCCCCACAACGAGCCACAACTCCAAATAATTCCCCTCAGATGTTGGCAAGTACTCGCGGCAGAGCACGACATCCACCTCACATCGACCAACAATTTATTCTATGCTGGGCCACAAGAATCATGCTTAATGAAGGACAAGATTATGCGGCACGGTTGACTAAATTATGCAGCAAGAAAAAGCAAATTATGTGGTAAAATGTGGCACATTTTGTAGAAGAGTCATTTCAGTACGTTGCCATTTCAACACATTAATAATGTTTGGGCAAAAGTTTCTTCTTATTAGTAACAGTTCAGCACCTGAATACAGAAATCTGCTACAAAAAATGTCTAGATAACGGTTGCACTGTGTCCGCATAGCGCTGCACCAAGCGTGGTGTTTCTTTTATATTAACTTTTGCTGTCTATCATTTGAGCTCGAAAGACTTTTTGTTACATCTGTACATTATGCTTTAGGTGGCCTGTTTGATGGTAAGTGTGATAAATATCTAATTATGCGGAAAATGCTGCAGAGTTGCGTAATTCCAATGGCCCTGATTATGTGTAAATTGAACACATATAAAATAACTCTAGATAACCTCACTGGATTTTACTGTTTTGTGGTTTAACGCCTTGATACCCTCCCGGGAAATTGTGCGCTCTGCAAATCTGCATAAGATAACGCCCCCAGATGCGAGTAGTTTTCCACATGTTAATTTCTTTAATTAAAAACAATAACTTGTTTTTATATGGTGCTTCTTACAACACTGCTGCCATTTTTAAATTCTGTAATGAACAGGTGTCAATATTACCCACCCAAATTAATGTTACTCAATTTACCAACCTCTGAAGTGTGGAAAATTAATGTGGCCTTTCTAGAATTTATACAAGTGCCCTCCAGATCACTACCTGTGTCAGAGGCGAGCATTTAACTCATTGACCCATCCTGCCAATTCTAGGATTGAATTTGTGCAGCCCTTGGGCTGCCAAATGTGTGGGGAATTGATGAGCGGGATCACAAGAAATAGAGGCAAATACTGTGGTCTAGAATCTTTAAAGGGGCTGTCCAGCAAAATGATGTCACAATAGATCTCAAAAACCCAGCAGATTTCATCGAACAAATCAAAATTATAGAATGGTAATTGTTGGTGAGTCTTAGTGATGTGGAACTTAGTAACCAGACTCCTTTTTTGCTAAAGTGGATGGCCCTTTAAAGTGAAGCAGAACAGATTGGCGATTCAGCATTTCTCTGAACTATATGATTAATTAAAGAGATACAGCCTAAGAGATTTCCAGAGGGAGGAGCCTTGGTAGTGCAAACATCTAACCCCAAAAGCGGATATACTTTGGTTGGTGGATTAGCAAAGTGTTTTGTATGCTGACCTTAGACATCGGGTAATTTACCATTTTTTGTCTGTTTTTCTGACTTCTTGGCAACGCTGGTTTTGGCAGAAGCTGGTTCATTGTTGACATACGGCAAGTATAATTCAGTCAATCCTATAGTTGGCAGGATGGCTGAATGAGTCATAGTTTCACCTCTCACACATGCAGTAATCTGGAGGTCACGAATGTGAATGCGGATAGATAACAGGCCTGATTTTTATTTTTTTTCACCTGTAACATATTGTTCACTGGGTAGAAAAGTCTTCTACTTCTCTGCCAATTTTGGGAGTATTTCTATTCCATTCCTATCTTGGAAAGGTATTTAGTCGTGACAAATCGCGGACCATTTCCCGAGCTGGAGCATCTTACACGTTGATCAACATGCATTATTAATGTGATTCAGTGTTAACACCAAAGCTGAAAAACACAATATGTAGGCCAAACAGTGAATGACCTCCATACACGATTCAGGAATAACAAATCAGTACGAATTAGTAAGAACCTTGACCAGCCTGCAGTTAATCATTTTAATCTTGACTATTTACTATCAGATTTGAAGAGTTTTCCTGTGGAACATGTCTTGAAGGAAGAACTACTGGACTCCTGAGAAAATGTCAGGATCTACCATTTAAAATCATTGCATCCTGATGGATTGAACATCACTGAAGATACTATCTGATTACTTCATATCTCAAGAGATCTCAGGACTGCACTGAATCCACATTCCATATGGAATTTTCTATGAAGATGCTTTTTGGAAATCCAGCAGTGTCAGCTGTGCTGCCACTGAGCAAACAATCTTGCTCTACATGAAGAATGTGGAAGCCAAAACGTTGTAGTGGAAATATATTTTTGTGCTTTCTTTAGTCCATCTGTTTGAGTTAATTCTTTCTTGGATATTTCTTTTCTTTCTAACTCATTGTATCCTTTGGGATCCAGATTTTTACCCTGGCTGGCTGTTGGGATCCATCATTCATCTCAACAACCAGCCAGGGCACATATATAGAGTGGCGTTAGATAGGAATTCCTCCGATTTTTGCTTCCTAATAACTTTATCACCATTTGATGAATCTCCAGGAACCTTTTACAGACCTATTCTTTTTTCTACATTGGCTGATGATGCAAAGTTTTTTAGGGATTACTTAAGAGGGTGCAAAGAAAAAAGGGTGGGTCACAAAACACGTTTTTCCACCAATGCATTTTCTATAGACTTTTTAAACAGACGTAGTGACAAAATGGCTAAACAGATTTACATGAAATTTGGCAGGAATATAGATTATGGTGTGGAAAGGGTCCTTTTTGTTATTTGGTCTGAATTTGTTCAATTGTTTTTAAGTAATAAGGGACAAAACCGAGTGACATATTGGGCTGCAGAATACTGCAGTACCATTGCGGCATACCACGGTCCATGGCGATGATGAAACAGAATATTATTGGTTAATTAATTCCCTCACAAAATAAAAAGGCAGCCATATTATTTAGAACCACACTTTGGCTTTGTTCTGTGTTTTAACATTAAATATAGCTTATTTCTCTTTTTGTAATATATAGGAAGAAATGAGGCAGTTTAACAAAGTCTGTAGATTTAGGGAAAAGTATTTTTATTGAGGTATATATTGTTTAAAAAGTTTACAAATGTACTGCAGTGCTTTCTTGAAAGCATCTAAAAAGCTCTGCGGAACCTATTGAAATAAAAAAAGATAATTTAAACAGGATTAAATAAAATTAGGCATATTATAAAATAATTAATAGCAGAATAAACAACATTATATGATTAGAAACAATTTAAAAAACGTACAAATTCAATGAAAAAATAATGGTTTAAGATTAGTTATAGTTAAGAAAAATCCATTTATTATTTCTATACAAAACCACTTTAAAGTACAGAAAGCTTAAAAATTCAAAAGTTATAGTTAGAACTTTAAGTTATAATTTTCGCCCCGCCCAAAACTTGCTACAGCACAGGCATCCATGTACAGAGTGTTGTCAACTTCCTAGCCAGACTAAATTAACTGTAATTCGGCCCTCTACCACGCACAGTCCGCTAATGATGCCATTTGACATCTCATGAATCTTGGTATGAATGCAAAGAAGAAAAAAATAAATAAAGCTTTTTTAATCTGTTACTTTGATTGCTCTACAATGGATTGTTGTTTATGATTATCATGGTATTAACGGGGATTATGCACTTTATTATTATATGAAAAGTGATGCATCATATCATATATACCTGCTGCTAATACCACATGGAATGTAAGGTAAATAAACTACGCGTTACCTACACACCCTATGGAGTGCCCGTCTTCTTTGGTTGTCCTTTGCCGCCAAAGGTTTTGCATGTATATATATATATAAAAGCCAGACAATCTTGCAATAAGGGATGTCTCAGACACTCCTGGATTCTCGATGTAGGTTAAATTCAACAAGTGAAACCGGAGAGGTTTCACTTGTTGAAAGAAACCTACATCGAGTATCCAGGAGTGTCTGAGTCATCCTTTATTGCAGGATTGTGTGGCTTTGTTATGTAGGGCAACAGGAGGCCAATTCAGACTGCCGCATTCAGAAGGCCCTGAACTCTGGATTTGTGACTTTGATCTTTGATATATATATATATATATATATATCTTTATCTATATCTATATATATACATATATATATATTTGCCACCGAATTTGAAAATATAACGCAGCACTCTCCTTGGGATTTGTAATTTTCTTTATTCAGCCATAAACGAAGGGACCACCTATAAGACACTAAGTCATAATAGGATAGGCAGCTTAATATATAGTCGTTTTAGAAAGGCAAACATATGGACAGCTCTATAATATTGTCACTAAGACATAATGCCTTTCCATTGTTTTTTGGTAATACTATTATTATTATTCTTAAGTTTACTGTGTGGTACCTTGGGAATAACACTTATTTTATGAACTTATACCAAACTCAGTCATTTAAGATCCCATGCATTGACAATAAGTTCAAATGAATCCACTCGAAAAATGGTATATTGATACTTTAATTGTGTTTTTTTAATGTAAATGACTACCAATCCCACAATGCCTCATAAAGGGTGGAGTGAGATTTTGGTATAAATAGGTGAAAGCGTAGATGGACTAACGCTATGCACCGTGACCAAGACCTGTGTGGTTGAAACGCGTAGGTGTTGGAGTAGATGACTTGAAGAATAAAGAAAATTACAAATCCCAAGGAGAGTGCTGCGTTATATTTTCAAATTCGGTGGCAAACATATCTCAAGGAATGGTCCAGCCTTGCCGCAAGCACCAGCTGTAAAGTGCGCCCTCCACAATATGGACTTTCTTTGTTGGTTAACATATATATATATATATATATATATATATATATATATATATATATATATATATATAGAGAGATATTTATCTTTGTTGTAGGTAGATCCAGATGGATTACCGAGAGATGACAGCGAAAGAGCTAAGATATCTATTTCCCTATTTTATTTTATTTTATTATTTTGTTGTTAATTTTTTTGGTACACACAGGTGATAGTGTTGTGCATGTGTTACCTCAAATCAACTTACCTACAACTACGGTCAAAAACTTTTTGTCAAAAATATTTTGTCTATTATTGTTAGCAGTCGTGTGGCAATTCTAGGACGGTTGTCCTTCGTACATGCATGGATAATTTTGCCCACTGGGGCTGGAATTTAACTATAATCTCAGTTTGTAATTTTGGTTATTCATTTATAAGTCCTTTTTCACTTTTGTCAGGCAAATATGTAGGACAAGGTGTTCCTGATTTATATATTGTGACCTATGCCCAATGGGGCTGAATTTATTTCAATTTTGTTTATATATGATAGGACTTGCAATGTATAACCATTTAAATTGTATTTACCTTAATTTTTGTCCATAGACATGAATTGTAAACATGGTCCAAAATGGCTGACTGCTTTACTTTAAGACTTATTGCATAGAGCATGCCGCTTTCCATGACCATGATGTTTGTAACTTTATTTAATACTTGCTTCGTGAACATAGCAGCGTCGTGAACAAGGCTTTTAAGCCGAAACGCGTAGACGTTGTCTGCCTTTGCTTTGTGTAAATTAAACTAATTTTGTCTCTACGGAGTGCCGTCTCCTGCTTTAATTTGTTGGAGCTGTTCTGCATATATATATACATATATATATATATATATATACTGAAAATGTTAAAGTAACATTATAGTTAGGTGAAATGTCCAGTAACAATGTAACATTTTAAACTCTAAAACCACAGAAAGTCACCAGTCATTGTTATAGTTATCTCAAGTAACTATAACTTGTGATCTAAGGTAACTAAAACTCGCACCCCGCCATGCCCAGTTTTCTCATCAATAATTTCACTGCAAATGTTGCAGTGTTATTATCAATGATGTTTATAGAAGATGTCATGAATGATGTAATATGTTGGGTAATTAGCAGTGCATGGCGAGGGCGTGAGTTATAGTTACCTTAGAACACAAAAAGCACTCTTCTGGACCTAGATCTAGCTTTCTGCCAAATTTGGTGTAAATCTGTCCAGTGGTTTAGGCTGTAGCTGTGTCTAAAGTTCCTATGGAAAAATTAATAGGGAAAATGCATTTTGGGAGCCCACCCCTTTTTATTCGACCCCCGCTTGACAGATCACACCAAGATTTCTATGCGCACACTTGTCAAAAAGTAGCACTGTTTTGGAAAGTTTCTCGGGGATGACGTGGGAATTACGTGGGAGCCCAAAGATGGTACTTGATGCTGCATTCTGGACTAACTGCAGCCTGTCGATCAGGTGTTTGGGCAATCCTATGTACAGACCATTCCCGTAGTCAAGCCGTGAGATTATCAAGGCTTGCATCACTTGTTGTCTAGCCTTAAAAGATAAGAGATAAAAAAAGTTCCTAAGTACGCGAAGGATGGCAAAACCAGTGCCCACCACCGAGTTAACTTGGGAACAAAATAACAGTTGCCCATCAAATTTGAAGCCCAGGTTTTTTACCACCTGACTTTGAGATAGCGGGGATGGGCATCATCAGGCCAGAAAGTCTCCCACGGTGTCTCCGCCTCTGAGCCAAAAAAGAGGAGCTCGGTCTTCCCAGTATTACATTCAAGTTGGTTACTGGATAGCCAACTGAACGTTGCAGTAAGCAAGTTACGAATTTCCTCACCTTACAGTCTTATCCAATATGAAAGGGGTTTTAAATTGACTAAATAGGCAAAATTATTCAGGCATAGATCTTGTCTCAAAGAGGTAGTTGGCAAAAACAATTTCAATCAATCAATCAGGGGTTTGTTAAAGCGCGACTACTCACCCGTAAGGGTCTCAAGGCGCTAGGGGGGGGGGGTGCAGGTTCCATCCATCAAGGAGAGGGTCTGTCGAAGAGCCAGGTTTTGAGGTTTCTTGCAAAGATGGGGAGCGATGTTGTCTGTCTGAGGTGGAGCGGAAGGGCGTTCCATGCTTTGGCCGCGAGGAAGGAGAAGGAGCGGCCTCCCGATCTGGTCTTTCTGGTACGGGGGACCACGGCGTAGGAGAGCTGGGCTGATCGTAGGGTCCTTTGGGGTGCGTGGAATTTGAGTCGGCTGTTCAGGTATGCTGGTCCGGTGCCGTGGAAGGCCTTGTGTGCGTGGGTGAGCATCTTGAAGGTGATTCTCGCCTCGACAGGGAGCCAGTGGAGTGTGCGCAGGTGCTGGGAGATGTGGCAGTGTTTTGGCAGGTTGAGGACCAGTCTTGCGGCGGCGTTCTGGATGTTCTGTAGCTTGCGGGTGAGGTTTTTGTTTATTCCGGCGTAGAGTGCGTTGCCGTAGTCGAGTCTGCTGGTGACCAGGGCGTGAGTGACGGTCTTTCGGTGTTCGAGGGGGATCCATTTGAAGGTCTTATGAAGGAGGCGGAGGGTGTGGAAGCAGGAAGACGAGACAGAGTTGATCTGGCGGTCCATTTTGAGCTCTGAGTCCAGGATGATTCCCAGGTTGCGTGCGTGGTCCGTGGGGGTTGGCGGGTTTCCGAGGGCGGGGGGCCACCAGGTGTCGCTCCAGGCATCGGGGTTTGGGCCCATGATGAGTACTTCTGTTTTGTTGGTGTTTAGTTGTAGGCAGCTGTTTTTCATCCATTTGGCGACGGCTTCCATGCCTTCTCGAAAGTTGCGTCTGGCGGTGTTGGGCTCGTTGGATAGGGAGAGGATGAGCTGGGTGTCGTCTGCGTATGACACGATGTTGAGTCCGTAGGTTCTGACGATGGGGGCGAGTGGAGCCATGTAGACGTTGAAGAGCGTTGGGCTGAGGGAGGAGCCCTGGGGGACTCCGCAGGTGGTAGGTGTGGGGTCCGAGAGGAAAGGGGGAGTCTGACCCGCTGCGTCCTGCCGGAGAGGAAGGAGCGGATCCAGTCGAGGGCCTTGTCCTGGATTCCTGCGTCGTAGAGTCTGCGTATTAGGGTGCGGTGGGAGACTGTGTCGAACGCCGCTGATAGGTCGAGGAGGATGAGGGCTACTGTTTCTCCTTTGTCCAGTAGGGTGCGGATGTCGTCTGTTGCGGCGAGGAGGGCGGTTTCCGTACTGTGGTTTTTTCTGAAGCCGGATTGGGAGGAGTTGAGGATGTTGTGTTCTTCAATGAATGTGGCGAGTTGGATGTTGATGGCTTTCTTGATGACTTTCGCTGGGAACGGGAGCAGGGAGATGGGTCTGTAGTTTTTGAGGTCGGTGGGGTCCGCTGAGGGTTTCTTTAGGAGGGGGTTGACCTCGGCGTGTTTCCAGTCGTCGGGGAACGAGGCGGTCGCCAGGGAGCGGTTGATGGTGTGGCGGAGCATGGGTGCGATGGTGTCGGCGGCTCTGTTGAAGATGTGGTGGGGGCAAGGGTCCGTGGGGGCCCCTGAGTGGATTGACTTCATTGTCTTCAGTGTGTCTTCGGTGGTGAGGGCTGTCCAGTCGTCAATCGCTGGTTTCCGGGTGTCGGGGGTGGTTGGTGAGGGTTCAGTGTGTTGGTTGTCTTCGTCGAAGTTGTCGTAGATGCTCTTGATTTTGTGGTGGAAAAAAGTGCTGAGTTTGTCGCAGAGGTCTTGTGAGGGAGGGATGTCGGTAGACTCGCTAGTGGGTTGGGCGAACTCCTTGATGATGCTGAAGAGTTCCTTGCTGTTGTGCGCGTGGGTGGAGATTCTGTCTTCAATCGCTTTTTTCCTCGTTTCTCTGATGAGTTGATGGTGGGCGTTGGTGGCGGCTCTGAAGTGGTCGTGGGCTTCTGTGGATTTGGTGTTCCTCCAGGCCTTTTCGAGGCGGCGGCATGTGCTTCTGGACTCTCGAAGTTCGGTGGTAAACCATCTGGCTTTCTTGGCGCGGGTATTGTTGTTTTTCTTGAGGGGGCTATGGTGTTGGTGCTGTCCGAGATCCATCTATGCAGGGTTCGGGCTGCGGTGTTGGGGTCATCGTTTTCCGCGATGGTTGGGGTGGAGTTGTTGAGTGAGGAGGTGAGCTGGTCGTCGGTGATTTTGGTCCAGTTTCTTCGTGGAAGCAGGAGCTGGTGTCTGTGGATGGTGGGTGTTCTGAAGGTGAAGTGGATGCAACGATGGTCGGTCCATGGGAGTTCGGTGGTGTGGCTGAAGGTGATGGAGTTTCCTGTAGTGAAGAGGGGGTCGAGGGTGTGTCCTGCTGAGTGCGTGGGCTCGGTCACGATCTGGCGCAGTCCAATGTTGTGGAGGTTGTCCAGGAGGGATGTGGTGTTGGGGTCCAGTTGGTTGTCGAGGTGGAAGTTGAGGTCTCCCAGCAGGGTGTAGTTGGTGGATGCGATGGCCTGCGGGGAGATAATGTCCGTGATGGAGTTGGCGAAGGGTCCGCGGGGTCCAGGGGGTCGGTAGATGAGGGTTCCTCGGAGGGTGGCGGTGGGGCTGGCCAGTATCTTGAAGTGAAGGTGTTCCATCAGTTCTGTGGGCTCGTCAGGGAGTGTGCTCAGGCGGAGGCTGGATTTGTGGACGATGGCGATTCCTCCTCCTGGGCGGGTGGGGCGGTCCTTCCTGGAGATCTTGTATCCTTGGGGGATGGCGATGGCGATGTCCGGTCCCGAGGTGGTGTTGGTCCAGGTTTCGGTGAAGAACGCTACGTCCGGGGTGGTGCTGTCGAGGAGGTCCCAGATTTCTGTGGCATGTTTGTGGAGGGATCGGACGTTGAGAAGGATGCATTGCAGGGTCTTCGGTTCGGTTGTGTTCTTGTGGGCGGGTTGTGCTGGATCCGTGTTCTTGGAGGTGCTGCAGGTGTACCGGCAGCGGTGACAGCTGAAGGGTCCGTGGGAGTCGGCTGGTGATTCTAGCTTGCAGTTGTTGTTGCGGCCTGGGTTGAGTGCGTGGAGTGCTGCTGGGTCGTAGCGTTGGCGGGGCGGAGGTCCAGGGTTCCTGGCGCTGGTCGCGGTCGGGTCGCGGACGGGCGCAGACGGGCTTGCCTTTGACGTGCCTTCGGCGCGCCAGCGGCGCGCCCGCAGCCGCCATTAAGTAGGGGTCGGGGAGGGCTGGACAGCTGGGAGGCGGGAGCGGGGAGGGCAGCTGGATTGGGCCGGTCGCGCTGGGGGGGAGGGGCCGCGGGGGCAGCAGCGGCGGGGAAAGGTAGGAAATAAGGGATAAAGAAAAAAGGGAAAATAGGCAGAAATAAGGCACAAAAGAGCAGAGATGCAGAAAGGAGAAAGATAAAAGAGGGTAGAAAAACGAGTGAAAAGGCAGAGCGAGAGGAAGGGAAAATGAGCAGAAATAAGGCACAAAAGAGCAGAGATGCAGAAAAGTGCAGAAAGGTGAAAGATAAAAGAGGGTAGAAAAACGAGTGAAAACAAGTGAAAGGGCAGAGCGAGAGGAAGGGAAAATGAGCAGAAATAAGGCACAAAAGAGCAGAGATGCAGAAAAGTGCAGAAAGGTGAAAGATAAAAGGTAGAAAAACGAGTGAAAGAGCAGAGTTAGAGGAAGGAGACAGAGGTCCACTGGACCACCAGGGATGAGGCGCAGGGAAACCTGCGGGTGGAGGAGGGCCTCGATCACCAACACTCAAGAGTGCAGGGGCAGGCCTCACTTAATGGTGGAGCTGCGAGGGTGGGAGAGCAATTTCACTGACAATGAGTCAGTGGTCTTGCTCGCCTGTCCCCGCAGTGGCCGCTATTAAGTAGGGGTCGAGGAGGGCTGGACAGCTGGGAGGCGGGAGCGGGGAGGGGAGCTGGATTGGGCCGGTCGCGCTGGGGGAGGGGCCGCGGGGGCAGCAGCGGCGGGGAAAGGTAGGAAATAAGGGATAAAGAAAAAGGGAAAATAGGCAGAAATAAGGCACAAAAGAGCAGAGATGCAGAAAGGAGAAAGATAAAAGAGGGTAGAAAAACGAGTGAAAACTAGTGAAAGGGCAGAGCGAGAGGAAGGGAAAATGAGCAGAAATAAGGCACAAAAGAACAAAGATGCAGAAAAGTGCAGAAAGGTGAAAGATAAAAGAGGGTAGAAAAACGAGTGAAAGAGCAGAGTTAGAGGAAGGAGACAGAGGTCCACTGGACCACCAGGGATGAGGCGCAGGGAAACCTGCGGGTGGAGGAGGGCCTCGATCACCAACACTCGAGAGTGCAGGGGCAGGCCTCACTTAATTTGACTCATGTTAAGCAAAAACCTAACACATTTATTTTCAACTTCTATTAGACTAGTCAAGTTACAATGGCCCCAAACCTCTGCACCATAGAACACTGTCCCAATCCCTGTAACTCGATATATCTTGATCATTGGTGATAAAGGTCGAAAAGTAGAGGATTTTTACAACCCAAAGATTGCGAAAGATCTATGCTGCTGTGTAATGCTGGGTAATGTTGCTCTTGGTGATTTGGGAAGATCAGGAATTCGAGTTTGCCAAACTCACCTCCAAATAATACAAATCTTTCACCCTTTCTATCTCAGTGTCCTCTAAGTTCAATTTCCCCTGAAAGGATCTGTGCCAGTTAATGGCCATTAATTCTGTTTTAGCTGGATTGATTACCAGACCATTGAGTTTGCAAAAGGCAAACCTATTAACCAGTATTTGGGCACCCATCGGAGTCTTGGAAGTTAGTAAAGTGCTATCTTGAAAAAACCAGAGCTGGGATTTAATGGCTGCCCAGCTTAGGGGAATGGTTCTGATAATCATACAAAAAGTCAATCACGCCTTTGATGAACAGGGTGAATGAAGTTGGGGCAAGCATGCAGCCCTAGTGAACTCCTCTCTCTATTTTTATTGGGCCCGTCAGTTCTACTTTCCTCCTCCATCTTACATGAGCATAGGTATCACTTTGTAGTCTGATGGATTACTATACAAAGGAGGTTGGTCGGCACACCCTTTGCTCCAGGCACCACCCAGAGTTTATCTCGAGGTACTAATTTAAAGTCTGCTCTTAAATCTACAACTATTACAAAGAGATGACAACGATTCAGGTGTACAACTTTCCAAAGTAACAGGGCAAAGTACACAACCTGGTCTAAATTACTTGTTTCTGCTCTAAATCCCACCTGTAAGTGAGATAGAACATGGCACTCTTGTATCCAATCCTGTAATTTATCTAAATTTGTCTAGCAAAATGTTTTTGTAGATTATCGATCAGGCATGTTGGTCTGTAATTTCCTATATTGTCTCTATTGCTTTTCTTTTAGATTGGGTTGATTTCTGCTCCTTTCCACTTTTTAGGAATGTCAGCTCCAGCTGCAATGGCATTAGATAATATATTCACATAGGGGCCCCAAACAATTGCCTCTGTCTTATATGAATCTTCTAGTATCTTGTCCAAGGCAGGTGCTTTATTGGCTTTCAATAATTCAATTACTTTTAGTCGATCAGCAAGAGAAACGCTAATAAGAAGCTCTGCTTCTGTAGAATATAATATCACCAGTGCTGTAAATTGCTGAACACTGGGCCGCAGCTTTTTAAGATTGATGCAATTCAGAAAAATGTTGATGCTGTACATGCAGCTGTATAAAGAATTCCTCTCCTTTACTTGTTTTTATGTTATATGTAAAGAAAGCAGTAAGATTTTAATTGACGTTGAAAAACCATTACAAATTCACTGAAAAAGCACTTCCGTTTAAATACCAAGAAACCAGGGAAATTTTCCAGCTATACATAACTGACATACGTGTGACTTGCACCGCTGTGATGCTCTACTTATTACCATATTACATTACTGATGAGATCTTGAAATAAATGGCAGTGCAAGTTACACTTTTTCAAATGCAAGAATGTGCTAGGACAACCTACTTTCTTTACTCTTTAACATATTTAATAGGTCATGCCCCCTATTTTCTCCTCAGTTCTTTCTGCTAGCAGCTTGTATCAGTTTATACTCTTTCCTTTTTTCCTGAAAGGCTAGCCTTTCACCCTTTTCAACTGAAAAAAACGAGCTTTGATCTAGCTCCCCTGCAATGACTATCAAACCACAGTGTTTCCTTGTCTCTAAGGAGTTGTGACTTTACTTCCTTATAAAAAATGTTTCTTAGTGTCTCTAATATTATGAAGTGAATTTCAATAATTGGGACCTGAGAATCTGCAACATATGCTCATGGCTCCAAGCTATCTGCATCAATGGTGCACATTGGCAAGTATGTCAGGGCACATCATGATGTATGGTCACTTAATATCCCTCCTATTGTTAGTGTGAAAAATTAGTATTTCAGGTGCATTATTGGTTAAGGTCAACTGGATGAGAGGGAATCCTTTGAGTAACAAAGATAAAGCATTATGATCGCTGTCTCTCTTTCAACAACTTCCATGTCATAGACATAGCACCACAAACGTAGATCTATCAGTATATAATCTATTTTGCTAGTGGTCTTCCCCCTCTTGAAAGTATGCGCTTCTTCCTTGTCCGAAGTAGTTCAGCCATTATAGGCACGCAGCCCATGTGTCAATGTAAAAGTTGCTACTTGCAGCGCCAAGCTGAAGGTTTCTTTGTTTGAGATGCGGTTAACGAGGCAATGCCCTATTCTTCATCCTCTATGTTGGTAATAGAACTTATTTACCTAGAGGTTCAGTGGTTACAATAAAATCGCCTGCTACCATTAATGGGTAATTGCCTAAATTCTGTTCCAGGTAATTGTCAAGAAGATAGATAGTAGATGACTCTTTATTCTGTGGAAGACTTCTATAGTGTTATATTTCATATAGGTACCCCGATATAGGTCCCGGTAACATCATAACCCTTCACCTACATTCTCTCCTATACTACATACATAACGGATTTGAGGGACTGACCTTTTGCCTAGTTACAATACTACACACAGTACGTAGGGTTTTCCCTGAACACTGGCCTCATAAATTGTGAATGAGGATTCTTAGTTTCTTAGAAACACAGCAGGACCACCATCTCCTGCATAATAACTATGTATAAAGTTCATTCCCGATGTCATCCTAAGTCCGACACTGGCACAGCAAGGTAGAACCCCTGGGGATACCTTAGGGTATATAAACATCACATCTCGCTGAGATAAGGAGAGGAGATCAGGACTTCCCGGCCGACACACTGACGCAAGACGCTGAGGTTCCTGCATGCAGACACTCCAGCTCGCAGTGGTCTGACATCCCTTGCAGGGTGTTCAGCTCGAGACCAGAACAGGGTTCTGCAGTCTCACATCAGGTAATTGGGTTAGCTTTATCCTAGAGGGATTCTTGGTTTTACACCTACTCACATGCTAGGTACACTTAGGTACATCAAGTTAGGGTGCATCGTAGGAGTACGCATTTTATTGCCATGTATTTCATATACTTACCTGTAGTTATAATTTTAGCAAAATGGTAGAAACCTACCATCTGTTTTACTTTCTTAGTGCTGCAACTCATTTATCTATGCTACTGTCTACTGGTGATTTCAGTACACTTATTTTACGCAAGAATAACGACTGTTCAATAAATGCTTATTGAAAAACGTCCCAACCGTTTATTCTGTGTATCTCTCTGAGAACAAGTAAGCACGAGTGACTGAGCGAAAATTAAGTTACTGTTTCCACGGTCCTGAGGGATCAGGGATGTCATGTTCGATAGTTGCCAAGAACTATTCTCTCTTAGGTAAGAGGAGGTTATAGTGGCATTGCGAGCTAGCTGGTACACAGGCTAACATACCCGGTGGGGGTGTCTGGAATCAGTCTGGACACCAGTCCCGCAGTGTATGTTGTCTAAACGCGCAGATCCTATATAGGTCTTATAGGAACTACACGACAATAGTACACATTAAATAAATTGAGAATAGGGCCTGAAGGAGAAGAAATGAACAATCCTAAAATAGCTGGAAATCTTAAATCAAGGATTTTAATTTTGCAATCTAGGTAAATCTTGATCTATATCAATCGATCTCCTGATGGACGACCAGCTACTGAGGGACTGGCTTCAATACTAACATTTACATAACCAGACATATGTACTGGTATAGTTAACCATGTTTATTGAAAAACACAGATGTGATAACTATCTATAAGTTTAGCTTGTAATCCAGCCACATTCTGAGATAGGAGCTTGATCTCAGGTTGTTCATAGAATTCTCCACTGTGTAGTTATGCGTAAGTCAGAATAACCATAGGAAGAACATTATTTGTTTTGCTTATAACTTTACCACTGTTTCACAAATCCTTAAGAAATCTTTTTTTAAAGTTCTTCCATCACAGCTCCTTCCTGGAAAGTTTTGGGATGATCCGTCAAGTGGGGGCCCAAAAAAGAGGGGGGTTACCAAAGCATATTTTTCCCCATGTATTTTCCATGGGAAAAATATGCAACGTAACAGATCAAAATGGATGAACAGAATTACATCCAAATTGGCAGAAAGTTTGCTCTTTACCCAAAAGTGTGCTTTTTTGTGATTTGGGGTAAATCTGTTTTGTAGTTTTTGAGAAATTAAGGTTCAAAATTTAAAGATACATTGACAGTTGATCCTGCGAGAGTCATGCAGGAGTCCAGCAGGAAGCAAATTATAAAATTGGACCAATCTGATTAGTTGCAAGTGCTTTTTTCCCATTGGCTGCCTCACTCATGTAGGACTCACACTCCAGTGGGAGTGATTGATCTGAATGGCTGCTGCAACATGAAAGAAAATGTTGCCGCTGCCATTACAGGATATAGGGACTCGATCCCCTTGCATTGAAAATATAAACAAAATAAGTTATTAGGGGGCAGGGTAGGGGTACCTTGAATCTCTGGCCCTTATTGGGGGGTCCAAAGAAATTATTTTTAGCAATCATGTAGGACTCCTGTGGGAGCCAGCAAAGCTCCGAGTGCTCCCATGGGACTACAGAGGAACAAAAAAAATCATAAAAAAATGGGTGGGGTATTGTTACAGAATGGTTGATGGCTGTGGGCAATGGGGGATTGGCTGCTGATAGGGGGTTGTGCTCAGCGACTCACCCAAACTTCCACCCTCACCACGTACAGGCAAAGCATCAGCAGATGGAAGGTCCGCCCGTTGGCAATTGTCATTGATCAGCTTTGCCCTTATGGGATGGAGTTAATACCATATGTATACATTGGACAGGCTATTAGATGAAGAAATCTAATTAAAGAAAGGGGTCAGGAACCCTTCCATCTCCTCTCCTCTCTACACTCTCATGAGCACCCTCTCTAAGCACCTTTTTTATCCTTTAATTTCACCTACAGCCATGAGCACAACATTATTTAAATGTCTATGTACGATGTGCATTAATTACCATGTTTTCCAGAAATTGCAACTAAAATCTGTTGAAGTATTTATATGTGTCTCTCATTTCTCCTGATTTAATTGGATTTTGTTGCACTTATCCCTCACATGTTATATTTCATATAGTGTTAAGAGACAGTAATACAATCATCTCTCTTTGTTGTGGTTGCTTCCCCCGATCGGACCATTGTTTGTATTGTATATTACCATATTACATCACTGATGAGATCTTGAAATAAATGGCAGTGCAAGTAATATTTTTTTATAAAGCCCGTGGGGACAGTCATGAGGTGGTAGAGGGGGCTAGAATAAGAGCAAATTGTAAGACTAGAGAACAACTGTTCTTTTCTGAGAAGAGCAGAGCAGTTCAAAGGGAGCAAGCGATCCGCCTGATCACGGTCTTTAGTACCAAACATCAAGAACTCAGGCAGATCCTCCAGAAGCACTGGCACTTTCTTCGCACTGATCCTGTGAAAGGACCAGATTTGCAGGATAGGCCCTCAATTGCATTCTGTAGAGCCAAATCAATGTGAGAACAGCTGGTACTCAGTAGCCCTGAAATATAGTCATGGGAGTTGGCTCAGTGGGAGTTGGGGTTTTAAGAAGTGCCATAGGTGTATGGCCTGCAACTATGTTGTCAACACCATGCAGGTATGCTTAGCTCGTTCTGATAAACCCATAATGATTGAGAAAGTGTTGCATTGCAAGAGTGAATTTGCTGTTGATGGAGCAGGGAAAATAAAAAAAATTTAACCCCTAACAAATTATATAATTAATTAATTAAAAATGTTCGTTTAAATGTATTAATCAACATTGTATATGTGGGAACGGTAATATGCAAATGTATGTGCTAAATAATCTATTAATGAATGTCCGTGTGTCTAATCATAATGTAAGAATAAAAAGCGTACTAAATAAAATAAATGCATGTTATTGTGCTTCATAGAAATAAAACGTGTCGTTGCAAAAACAAATAGTGATGGTAAGTAAGGAACGGCTTAAATGTTGCTTTCTGCTAGGTAACAACTAATTGGGGTACGTAGACGGGAGGGAAACGAAAGGGATATTTTTCTCTATTTTAATTATGTTTTATTTGCCTCAAATTAGTGCTTCTGAAGTAGAACCGAGTGGCGATATAAAATGGTCGCCAGTGGGAAGATGTGCGCAGGCGCAAGGGGACACGTGGTACGGGATGAGATTGAAGAAATCTGGAACCTCGTGATGTCTCTGAGAGGCTAGGATGCAAGAAATGGTCAAGGCTGGTGTGACCTAATTGAACTGATAGTGTGCCGTGATGATCAGGAGAGAGTCCGTGGGAAAGGAGCCCAAGAGAAAGGACAATGACTGCGGAGTTCTTGAATGTGTCAAAAGAAGATACAAATGGACTGATCGAATCGGATGGAAATGTTTAAGCGTATGGGAAAGGAAATGATCCAAGGACCCTTGAATCCAAGAGAACTTGATTAAAGAATGAATAAGCTGACATGCATGGACCAATGAAAGAAAAGCGTGATATTAATGTTGCAACAGTTAGTTAGCAAAGTTAGAATTAGGGTATAAGAGGGCCTACTCTTAGTGGGAGGGGGTCAGTTCCAGGGAGTTCCAGTCAGAGTTCCAGGCAGTTCGAGAGTCGTGGTTGCAGTAGAGGAGACGGGTTGCAGGTAGCTGATGCTGACGAGCTGAAGTTGCTGTTGCTGTCTTTATTTTACAGTTGAGTATGAGAATCAGGCTATTTCTAATTCCTAACTTAGGTTAGAAATCATTAGGCTAAATTAGGAAGCTAGGCAGGTAATTAGGGTTTTGGCTTCATGACAAAATTTCCTTTCTGCAATAAATTGATTATGCTTAATAAAATTGTGAATTTAAAAATGAATAATTGAATAAAGTATTACATTCTTTCCATGCTTTTAAAATTATATAAAATTTAAGATTCTTTAAAACCCAAAATGACTCAGTGGTTATTTTCTTAAATGATTGTGACATGAGTAATTGGTTGATTGTGATTCAGCTGGTCTTAATCACTATAAACTAATTTCTTAAATGAATGATTCATCGACAAAACAATGAGCAGGAATATCTTAAGAAATAACTAAAAGAAAGTGACAAATTAAGGTAAATAGATATCCTTGCTCTTCCAGCGGTACATAAAATGGTGTTCTCCATTTAGTTCTCATGCTTCTCCTAGGAGTACAGAATTTCATAAAGGTGTAAAAGGAAATCCAGGAGTGTGTGTGTGTGTTAGACGATGTTTATGGGCCCCATCGTCATGTGGATATGAGAAATATAGTTTGCCCCTGGATGACCTATAAGTAACCTAGGAGGAGAATAGTTTTTATTGTACGCGCTGCATCAGATTTCTTGGTAGCAGAGTTATGGTTTTCTATAGATTAGTTTAGTGATTATCGATTATTGATTGTTGATTATTTTTTATGACTAACACTATATGTTGAGTCGCGTTATGTTATATGTAAGTTTTCACGCTTCTGGGATGTAGGAAGTGGAACACGTGTGGCAAGAGAAGTCACATGGAATTTGGTACATGGTCTGAATTCATTTTGGTTATAACGCAGGTTGTGTTATGTTAGGGATTTCGGTGTGAAAAGTGTGTAAATGAAATAGCAAATCACGTTTACTTGTGAAACTTTGGCCTTAATTCTCAGGAGCCTAGTCTCCACATGTGTCTTATGCCCAGAGAAACGAGTAACTTGTTTGTTTGAAAGAAGGGTAAGGTAGAGGAAAGTGCTACTTTATCGGCGAAAGTAAATAATTCTGTGGTAGGGTAGAGGTAAGCGCTGCCTACTGGAAAAACAGGATTCTTGTGTAAAAGGAAAAGGCTGTCACTTTGTTTAGCGAATCAGACTATGGAATTGTTTATTTGTTGTAACTAACGAAGAAAACAGTAAAAAGAAAAATTGCCGATAAATTTTGTAAAGGAGGGGTAAAGAGTAGAAGTGACGTGGAAAAGTGCCGCGCTAGGATTGGTTAGTGCACTAGTCACGTGAATACAGAGCAGGAGTGACGTAGAAAAGTGCCGCGCTAGGATTGGTTGGTTCGCGGACGGTGGAAATTGTTCTGATTGGTACGTTAGTGTGAATCGCGCTGTAATTGGACGAAGTTCCGTACACAGAAACAGCGTTAGAGTAAAGAGAAAACAAATAGAAAACATGCCGTATTACGAGTATGAAAGGGAGAGAACGTCATGGACGACGAAATTAAAGAATTTCTTTAAGAAAGACAAAAAGGTTGTGACTAGAGAGGGACAAGTAATTCCTCCGCCGAAATCAGCAGCTTCACATATGATGCTGAAATATGGATATCATACGTGCATATGGTTGGATAATTGGGTAAAATATACCAAGAATGATGGAGCATTGGCTTTCCCTGAAAATGGTTCTTTTAATGTGGCGATTTTACGGAATTTAAAAGAAAAGATGCTTAAATTGGAACCTAGACCTAGACCGACACAGTTTGAGGCTTTAACAGAATGGGAAGATGAGATGTACGAAAAAGAAAGATTCAGAGGTATGAAAGGTTATGAGTTCGTGCCCGGAAGATTGTGGGGAATGAATCATGAGGACAGAATAAAACGATGGAGATGTGCTAACATGACAGGAGGTTTGTTTCCAGCTTTTACAGTTGAGGAAGGGACTAAGAAAAAACGGACTGAGAAAAAGAAACATTTAAAGAGAGAAAAGTATATGCATGAGAGCGAAACGGATGATGAGTTGCTGGAAGATATATTAAATAAAAATCCACCTCCGTATCAGCAGAATTCTACAGTGGTGACACCAAATGCGCCACCAATAGAAACTATGCGAAATAAAAGTCCAGAAAAAAGACAAGAAATAAATAGGTCACAAGAACAAATAAGAACTTCCCAAAATGAGGGAATAGAAAATGATAGTGCAAGAGAATTGGCAAGGACAACAAAAGAATTAACTGAGAAAATTAGAGAATTAACCAAGAATATGGAAGCAGTTACCGTACCCGTAACAATAGGTCCAGTAATACCAGTTTTCGAGAATCAGAAAATTGATGAACGATCTTTGGTGATTCCCTTGAGTTCGCAATTCCAAAGAGAAAAGGAAAGAATGGAAACAAGTCCAGGTACGAGCAATTTGACTAGTGCTTACAGACCAAGTCCACCTGAAAATTTGACAGTGAATGAGTGTAGCGGTAGGAAAATGCCTATGGTAACTGAATCTGCAACAGTGACACCTGAAAAGAGTGGAAATTGGACAGAAATAAATAGTACTCCTATAGGTCCGACTCCTGATGAGTTAAATGAGTGGATAAAAGCTTTTAAAATAAAAGAAACAGAAGAAAAACCATTAGATGTGATCAGATTGAAAATTGACATGGAAGAATTAATTCTAGGAACGATTGGTACAGAAAAGATAAAGAATTATCAGGATGATGAAATAATGTTTCTGTGCAAAAGTATAACATGGAGGGCAAAGAATTTACATGACAAACTAGAAGAAGTGGCCGGTGAGATTGGAATAGATTTTGCAAAAGTAAAAACGTTGCAGAAACCATACAGAGTAGATTTTTGTGAAAAAGATATTGAAAATTTGAATACAGCAGGAAGGCTGACACAGATAAAAGAGTTGATTGTTTTGTTGAGAAAATGGGGTGATGTAGACAGATGGAAGGTTAGATGGACAAAGAAGAATGAGAAAAGTGTAGACAAAGGTTCATTGGCTTTTATGATAACAGAAAAGGAACATGTTGTTAAAGAGTACCCTATGAGAGAAACTCCAGGTGGTAGTTATGTGCATGTTCCCTGGACTAGGCAGGACATCCTGTCATTTACAAATGACTTTCCAAAGTTAAGAGAGAAGCCAGTTGAGTGGTACCGACAGGTAGAAAGGTTTGTAAAGGTCTCGAAAGTGTTGTGGATAGATTTGGATGGATTGTTTGACATAGTGGTACCAACGGATCTGTGGTCAGAATGTAAGATTACAGTTGACTGGCCAACTACAGAATATCCAAGAGATCCTAAGACAGGAGCTCCAGGACCAGATGTGATGAAGAAATACGACAAGGTGATTACCTTTTTGAAAAATAAGATTCCTCCAAAAGAGACAGATTGGGTTAAGATTGATAGAACTACACAGGAAAGTAAGGAGAGTGTACATGCATATTATGAGCGATTGTTGTTGGTTTTCAAACAGTATAGTGGTTATGAGGAATTAAGTGAGAAGGATATGAGTCATTTTGTATACCGATTTGTATTTGGCTTGAAACAAGAAATAAGCGATATGATTAAGCAACATATGATAAACTGGCAGAATGCAAGTGTAGATGAGGTGCTGAGGTATGCTAAGTATTGTAGTGATGAAATAGAGAGTAAACAGCGTAAGTTGAAAGAAAAAGCAATGTGGGCACAAGTGAAAGTGGCAGAAAAACAAGAAGCTCAATTGGATAATAATAATGGAAACGAATCAGGACAGAATAAGATGCGACCAAATATAGGTAAAGGAAAAGGACAAGTGAGTCTAGAAGAGGCAAAGAAGAAATGGCCATGTCATAATTGCGGAAAATTAGGGCATTGGAGAAATGAGTGTAAGTTCCCACCTAAACCTAATCCGGAACATCAATCATTAACTCCACAGGTGCAGAATGAGGTAGTTGTTCAACAAAGTCAGGTGCCACAACCACCACTTCCCAACACTGTTAACCAGCAAAGATACAGTACAGAAACAGGATTCTACGGAGGAGAGCAGGTAACACAGTTGCCGAGAGCAGCTAACATTTCCCAGTATTGGTTGCATCAGAGTGAGGATGACCCGGATGAAAGTTTCTGACGGTGCGCAAGAGAGGGGAAAGAGTGCGTGCTTGGCGCAACTCTAGAGGTAGATCAGTCTGGTCCCTTTGTGGATGGAGAAGTGAATGGAGCAAACGTAACATTCCTTGTCGATACTGGAGCTACCCGTTCTACTGTTAGGTCAGTGGAAATTCCGAACCTTCCTCTCTCAGGTGAATGCATCCAAGTGGTAGGAGTAGCCAATCAGCAGATTAAAACCCCACTTACTGAATTGGTAGAAGTAAAAATTGGTTCTTTTAGTAAAATGCATAAATTTGTAGTGTGCGATTGTAGTCCTGTAAATCTTCTAGGTCGTGACCTTTTGTGTAAAATGAATTGCACAATTTATTGTACACCAGAAGGAATAGGTTTTCAGACTTCAGATGAAGATGTTCTGTATAAAGTAACTTTGATGAATCAAGAACCTGAAACGAATGGTTTATTTCCTGCATTTGATGCAGAAAAACTTCCAGAAGAGCTAAAAGGTGCAGTAAAAGAAAGTGTGTGGGATTTTACAGGAGAGGACATTGGATTAATGAGAGAAGTTGATCCCGTAAAAGTGACAGTGAAAGAAGGGATAAGTTATCCAAACACGCCACAGTACAAATTAACTCCAGAAATAATTGAAGGAATAACTCCTGTGATAAATAAGATGATTGAACAGGGAATTCTGAAAGAAATCATGAGCAGTCCATGTAATTCACCTATTATGGGACTGAAAAAGCCAAATGGAACATACAGAATAGTACAGGATTTGAGAAAGATCAACAAAATAGTGGTACCATGCTGTCCAATAGTGCCAAACCCTGCAGTGATTCTATATCAAATTCCGCATGAAGCTGAGTGGTACACTGTGATAGATTTGTGTCATGCATTTTTCTCTATTCCTTTGCATCCAGATAGCCAGCCATTATTTGCATTCCGTTTCGGAGAGCGTATTTTGGCATGGTGCCGAATTCCACAGGGGTATACAGAAAGCCCCTCAATTTTTAATCAGATTCTAAAGAGATCTCTGGAAGATTTAAAAATGCCAGAAAAATCAGTGATGGTGCAGTATATCGATGACCTATTGGTGGCATCGAAAACCAAAGAAGCATGTGTAAGTGACACAATTGCTTTGCTGAACCACTTAGAGAAAAGAGGACATAAAGTGTCTCCTTCAAAATTACAGTTTTGTCAGAAAGAAGTCCAGTATTTAGGACATAAAATTGAGAAAGGAGTGCGGAAAATAGCGACAGAAAGAGTAAGAATGATTCAAGGAATGAGAGCACCAATGACTCAGAGAGAGGTAAGAATGTTCTTGGGAATGGTTGGATATTGTCGACAGTGGATAAGTGGATTTTCTTTGATTGCAAAACCCTTACAAAAATTGACAAAGAAAGATGTAAAAGACCCTTTTGAGTTAAACAAAGAAGAAATGAAATCTTTCAAAGAATTGAAAAAGAAACTGTGTGAGGCCCCTGCATTAGGTATGCCTGATTATGAGAAGGATTTTGAGTTATACTGCAGTGAAAGAGATGGATGTGCATTTTCAGTACTGGTACAAAAACACGGCACCATGAAGAGGCCTATAGCTTACTTCTCAGCTGTTTTAGATCCTATAGCAAAAGCATTGCCTGGGTGTCTGAAAGCAGTTGCTGCTACTTGTGTAAGTCTGGAACAAAGTGAAGGTATAGTGATGGGGTATCCCTTGAGAGTGTATGTTCCCCATTCAGTAGAAATTCTTTTGACAAGAACAAAAACACAGTACATGACACATAGTCGGCTGACTAAGTACGAAAAAGTCATCTTGAGTGCTGAAAATGTGACCATAGATAGATGCATAAATGTAAATCCTTCTACATCATTGCCAGATGAAGAGAGTATAATTGAACAAGATGAAGTAGATCATGATTGTCTGAATGTGCTGGAATATTGCACAAAACCAAGAGCTGACATAAAAGATGAACCGTTAAAGGAATCGGATTATGTCATGTTTGTAGATGGTTCATGTTTACGCACAAAAGAAGGAGTGTTAAGCGCAGCTTACGCAGTATGCACAGTGGCAACTGTGATGGAAGCGTCTTGTCTGAAAGGAGTTAGGTCTGCCCAAGTTGCGGAACTAATTGCTTTGATTCAAGCATGTAAATTGGGGAAAAATGTACGAATCACGATTGTGACCGATAGCCAATATGGTTTCGGCATCGTACATGATTTTGGTCAAATTTGGTCACAAAGAGGATTTTTGACATCTGCAGGAACACCTATCAGAAATGGAGAGTATGTTAAAAAACTGCTTGAGGCGATACAGCTGCCTAAACAAATAGCTGTAGTGAAGTGCAAGGCGCATAAGAAAAACGAAGACTACATAGCGGTCGGCAATAATTATGCTGATGAGATCGCTAGATATTGTGCGGAAAACATGGCGTCCCTGAACAAAAATAGAGAAAGGGAGCATGTCTCTTGTCCTTTGCTTTTCACTAATACAGTCGAAACATGGGATGAAGTAAGGCAGTTACAAGAAACAGCAAGAGATGAGGAAAAGGATTACTGGATTAAAGCAGGATGTAGAAGACAGGAAGATAATGGAGTGTGGGTATACAGAGATGAAAGACCAGTTATGCCTGATAGCATGATTGCAGACATGGCACGGATGTACCATGGACAAGCTCATATTGGGAGAGATGCAATGATCAGACTTTTTAGACAGACCTGGTATAACCCAAAATTCAGAGCCATTGCTGAAAGTCTTTGTCAAAGATGTCTTATTTGTCAACAGTTTAACCCAGGAAGGAAAACCGTAGTGAGTCTAGGAACAATAGGACGAGAAGGAGGTCCATTCACAAGAATACAGATGGATTTTATTGAGATGCCCCCTAGTAACAGATTAAGATATGTTCTAGTGGTCGTCTGTTTGTTCTCTCGTTGGGTGGAGGCATACCCCACAAGAAGGAATGATGGAACAACAGTGGCAAAACTTATGCTACGAGAGTTCATTCCGAGGTATGGTTTTCCAGTCACAGTTGAGACAGATAGAGGAACACATTTTCAAAATGAGTTGATCCAATTGATTTGTGAAGCACTGAGTATTAAACAAAAATTACATTGTGCTTACAGACCAGAGGCTTCTGGGGTAGTAGAGCAGATAAATGGAACAATTAAAAACAGATTAGGAAAAATGTGTCAAGCTACAGGACTCAAATGGCCAGATGCACTGCCTCTTGTTCTGATGACCATCAGGAGCATCCCTGAAAAGAAAACGGGACTCAGTCCTCATGAAATGATCATGGGACGAGCAATGAGACAAGCCCACGTACCAGTCAACAAGTTATTAACAATAACTGATGATCTAATACTGGATTATTGCAAAGGACTGGCTGATGTGGTGCGTTCTGTGTTTCATCAGGTTGGACCGGATGCGACCACTCTTGAAAGAAAACCAGCCCACGACTTGAATCCAGGAGACTGGGTCCGTATTAAAGTCCACAGGAGAAGAAACTGTCTAGTTCCGCGTTGGGATGAGCCAAGACAGGTAATCCTAGTAACAACGACTGCTGTCAAGTGTGCAGGAGTGAAGAACTGGGTTCATGCCAGCCACACAATCAGAATTCCAGAACCTACAGATCGACATGTGAGTCGGCGTCTGGAAGTGTGGGATAAAAGTTTAACGGCTGGAACAACCAAGATAAAAGAAAGGGTGCCAGAACTTGAAGATCGACCTGAAAGTCGACATCTGGAGACCCCAACGGAAAACACCTCTAGAGAAGAAGAGGAACAAGAAGAAGAAGAAGAAAGAAATTCAGAAGTTCCAGAACTTGAAGATCGACCTGTAAGTCGACATCTGGAAATATCTGACACAACTTCAGGATCTGATGATTCAGCTGCAAACTGGGAAGAATTCCGAAAGAGAACTTGGGGTTATAAACCAATTAGAGAAGAAACTGAGCAAGAAATTGAGTTAGATGAACAACCAAGTACAAGTTATGGTGGAAATCCTTCAGAAACAATATTAATAGATGAAGTAGGGAAAGAAGTACACAAAAAGTTAGAAAATCGAGAAGAACCCCGAGGAGCAATAGGGATAGATAGAGAAACAGGAGAACAGGGAAATTTAGAAACAGATAAGGAGGAAAACACCAAATCGGAAGAACCCCGAGGAGGGACAGTAATAGGGGAAAACAAAAGGAGAAGACAGATCCACCAGTAGGAGATGACGAGATTATAAGTTTCAAAATAAGAGACAATAGTGAGACAGTTGAAACAGAAACAGAGGAAAGTGGAGGAGAGGAAAAAGCAAAGACTGAATCAAGAAAAAGAAATTGGAAATCAGAAAGAGAAGAAAGAGAAGGTGAAGCCAAAAGGCCAAGAAAAGGAGATAATTGGCCCAACAGCTATGTAAGAAAATTGAGATATAGAATAATAAGAGCGGAAGACGAAGATGCTGAACAAGTAAATGAGGTAACAAGTCAAAAGGGACAAGAAAAACCCAGTGGAAAAAGATTACAAAAGTCCAAAAGGACAAAGAAAGTGAATTCAAAATTTAAGTCACCTGAGTGGCTGTATATTGCATTAACTGATTACAAAGAAGAAGAAGAAAACACTCACGGAAACCAGAGACTGAGAAGTCGGATGGGAAAAGGTGAGATGCAACGAAACTGAAGTGAAGACTTATAGTGCTTCTGCCGGACGTGACAAATTTACTGGACGTGACAAATCACCGGATGTGACAACGAAAGAATTCTGGAGAGAATTAAAGAAAGTACCAAGCAAAGACTTTTTGAAAGCAGAGTGGCATCTAAGTCATTTCTGAGGTGTAGTGACACAATTTTCTGAAACTTAACAAATAGAAAAAGAAAAATGGAAAATAATAGGGATAGAAGAGATAAATGTGAATTTATAAAGAGATGGTGCAAAATGTGCTGCTTTTGTACAGGGTTATTAATGACCATATGGATAGTTTTAGCAATCACAATTCCTATTAGTGTAGCTGTGATAGAAGCAAAGAATGATACTAAACCAGAAAAAGAAACTAATATTAAAGAACAAGTTGTTTTAAGAAGTAGTGCAGAGTTGCATAAGGATAGGTCAGTAACAGATTTCTCAAAGAATGTTTTTACAAAGTTGTTGTATGAGTACGTAAAAACAATGGAAGTAAGAGATTGTTATGTTTGTATGCAGTTGCCTGCATCAGTATCGGAAGGTGTGACTTATCATCACTTACCTTTGACTTATGGAATAACATGTAGTGTAATAGCAAGTTTATTTTATAAAACAGGTAGATTAGAATCTCATTATACTGATATAGATAAGATATTTGCAAACATTCCAGTAGTACCAGAACTTAACAAAGTAAAACCAGCAAAAGTTTTAGGAGAATTCTTTTTAGAACATAGAAAATTAACGTTAGAAGAAATAGTTAGTAAGAACCTTACCTGTGAGTTAAAGAAAGAAGAAAAGGTATTTTTAGACATGGTTGAAGAAAGAAGAATGAAATTTCAAAAAGAAGCAATAAAAGAGGAAGGAAAACGTTTATGGACGTTTGAGGAAGGAAATCATGAAGGGAAAAGGATAAATGCAGCAATGACTTTAGATTGGCCACAAACAGGAAAGTTGTGCATTAAGAGAAATAAGACAGTCTATGACAATTACTTTGTAGGTTCCAGTATCTGCCATGACAATTATCAAATTCTGGGAGGTTGGGGATTCAAAGGTGGAAAGGACCCAATATTTCCAGGTATCTATTATATTTGTGGGAATAGAGCTTATTACAGGTTACCGGACCATTGGTATGGAACTTGCTATGTAGGCCTGGTCTTTCCAAAAATTTTCACATGGACAGAGAAGAAAAGGGAACATACAAGATGATTAATAGATTTACACGTAGAAAAAGGGAAAGTTTTTCAGAAATTGTAGGTGATATTTTTGGAGCATTAATACCAGCAGTGGGAATATCTTTGAATGCATTTAAAATTCGGAAGTTATCCACAGTAGTAGATCGTTTGTCTACAGATACTGCGGGAGGGTTCTTAATGGTAAATACCGAAATGGTTGCCATGAGAGCTATGGTGATGCAAAATCGGCTTGCCCTTGATATTCTTTTGGCAAAAGAGGGTGGAGTCTGTGGAATGTTGAAAGTCCAACATTGTTGTACTTACATTCCGGATAACAGTGAAAATATACAGAAGTATATTACAAATATTACAAGTCTGCACAAAGAATTAGTTCCACTGGAGGTTGAAAGTGTTTTGGGAAAACTTGGTAGAGGGTTTTCCTCAGTAGCAAATTGGTTAACTAGGATGAGTAAACTAGTAATAGGGAAAGTTATAATAGTAGCAACTATAGTGATATTGTTAGCAATGATATTGAAAATAGTAATAACATGTATAAAGAGAAAAGTAAGACAGAATAAGATAAGAAGAAATAACAGAATAATGAGAGAAAGAGAGAGAGAAATGGGTGAAATTGAGTTGGAGAAAATGAAAGAAAGCATGTATAAAGAGACTAAAAGGCAAGATGAAGAAGAGACAGAGATATGAATAACAGAAAGTAAAGGATGAAAGACATGCTGCCTGAAAAGAAGTATGACTTGGGTTTTATGTGGTGATTTAAAAATCACCAAAGGGGGAGTTGATGGAGCAGGGAAAATAAAAAATGTAACCCCTAACAAATTATATAATTAATTAATTAAAAATGTTCGTTTAAATGTATTAATCAACATTGTATATGTGGGAACGGTAATATGCAAATGTATGTGCTAAATAATCTATTAATGAATGTCCGTGTGTCTAATCATAATGTAAGAATAAAAAGCGTACTAAATAAAATAAATGCATGTTATTGTGCTTCATAGAAATAAAACGTGTCGTTGCAAAAACAAATAGTGATGGTAAGTAAGGAACGGCTTAAATGTTGCTTTCTGCTAGGTAACAACTAATTGGGGTACGTAGACGGGAGGGAAACGAAAGGGATATTTTTCTCTATTTTAATTATGTTTTATTTGCCTCAAATTAGTGCTTCTAAAGTAGAACCGAGTGGCGATATAAAATGGTCGCCAGTGGGAAGATGTGCGCAGGCGCAAGGGGACACGTGGTACGGGATGAGATTGAAGAAATCTGGAACCTCGTGATGTCTCTGAGAGGCTAGGATGCAAGAAATGGTCAAGGCTGGTGTGACCTAATTGAACTGATAGTGTGCCGTGATGATCAGGAGAGAGTCCGTGGGAAAGGAGCCCAAGAGAAAGGACAATGACTGCGGAGTTCTTGAATGTGTCAAAAGAAGATACAAATGGACTGATCGAATCGGATGGAAATGTTTAAGCGTATGGGAAAGGAAATGATCCAAGGACCCTTGAATCCAAGAGAACTTGATTAAAGAATGAATAAGCTGACATGCATGGACCAATGAAAGAAAAGCGTGATATTAATGTTGCAACAGTTAGTTAGCAAAGTTAGAATTAGGGTATAAGAGGGCCTACTCTTAGTGGGAGGGGGTCAGTTCCAGGGAGTTCCAGTCAGAGTTCCAGGCAGTTCGAGAGTCGTGGTTGCAGTAGAGGAGACGGGTTGCAGGTAGCTGATGCTGACGAGCTGAAGTTGCTGTTGCTGTCTTTATTTTACAGTTGAGTATGAGAATCAGGCTATTTCTAATTCCTAACTTAGGTTAGAAATCATTAGGCTAAATTAGGAAGCTAGGCAGGTAATTAGGGTTTTGGCTTCATGACAAAATTTCCTTTCTGCAATAAATTGATTATGCTTAATAAAATTGTGAATTTAAAAATGAATAATTGAATAAAGTATTAAATTCTTTCCATGCTTTTAAAATTATATAAAATTTAAGATTCTTTAAAACCCAAAATGACTCAGTGGTTATTTTCTTAAATGATTGTGACATGAGTAATTGGTTGATTGTGATTCAGCTGGTCTTAATCACTATAAACTAATTTCTTAAATGAATGATTCATCGACAAAACAATGAGCAGGAATATCTTAAGAAATAACTAAAAGAAAGTGACAAATTAAGGTAAATAGATATCCTTGCTCTTCCAGCGGTACATAAAATGGTGTTCTCCATTTAGTTCTCATGCTTCTCCTAGGAGTACAGAATTTCATAAAGGTGTAAAAGGAAATCCAGGAGTGTGTGTGTGTGTTAGACGATGTTTATGGGCCCCATCGTCATGTGGATATGAGAAATATAGTTTGCCCCTGGATGACCTATAAGTAACCTAGGAGGAGAATAGTTTTTATTGTACGCGCTGCATCACTGTATATGCTTTGAAATGCACATGCTCGAAGTTGTATATAGGTAGCACTATTCTTAAAGTACATCTTCTCATCTCTTTAAGTAATGTCTCTTTAAGAAATGTTTGAAAATACATAGTTATAAATGAGTTAAAATGGCGACTATTATTTGTTGTGAGAAAGGCCACTTGCATGGCTGAAACTCGCTACCTGAGTCTGCCACAATAAACAAATACGTTTTGTCAACCCGAGCGTGCTGGAGCCTGTTATGAATATTGGGAATGGGCGTTGTGAATATATATATATATATATATATATATATATATATATATATATATATATATATATATATATATATATATATATATATATATATATATATATATATATATATATATATCATACTAGTGATAGCCAGTAGTTAGTTATAGTTAGGACCAAAGTTTCCATTGGAAAAGCATTTTTTGTTTTGTCAATAACTTTGGCGCCGCTTAACGAAACTTCAGAAATTTTTCAAAAACGTCCCCTTTTTGGGCAGCTGTTGTGTTGAAAGTTTTGGGGTGATCCGTCAAGCGGGGGCTGAGAAAAAAGGGGGGGCCCAAATCGCGTTTTCCCCATGTTATGTCTATGGGGAATTTTAATTTTTTGAACATGACTACAGCCCGAACTGCTGAACGGAATTACAAGAAAATTTGGCAGAAAGCTAGATGTTGGTCCAGAAAGTGTGATCTTTGTGATTTGGTGTAAATCTGTACAGTAGTTTCAGAGATATTTCAGTTTAAAAATATAGATATCTGGGAGCCCAAAATCCTACTGAAATTGGATAGGCTGCCAACACTTCAACGAGGAAGTGTTGGCAGCCATCTTGGGACTCGGGTTAAAGCTGAGTCCCACAAATAAAGTAAAAAATAAAGAAAAGGGGGCAGAGTAGGAATACACTGACAGCCCCAGATATGGTGGGGGTCCACAGGGACCCCGACAGGGACCCCGACAGAGACCCCGGCAGGGGTTAAAAGCATTTTTTTTCCAATTTTGCCATGCATTCAAGTGTAGACTCGCGTACCCACAGCAAAATTTAAAAAAAAAGAAAAGTGGGCTCCTGTGTGTCTTTTTTAAGAAGAACCCTGGGTTCGGCCAAATCCTGGGGGCGTGTTAAAAATAAAGGATGGGGGCACATGGGGCCCCCCTCCTAGGGTTCAATGAAACCCTGGGGACCACCACCTCCCCGGGGTTTTTGTTTTAATATATGTGGGGGTGCCCAGTGTGGAGCAGAGAAAGATGGTAGGCAATGGAGCAAGGTAGAACTTCATTTTAAGTTGAACAAAAAGGAAAGGGAGTGAGTTATAAGGAGGTAATTGGATGGGGGTAATTTTTTGTTTGTGTCAAAGTCCATATTTTGGTTGTATCTGTGTGTAAAGGTGAGTGAGTTTACTGTGTATACATAGGAGTGACAGGAAGTGTGTTTGGATATCTGGACAGAATAAATTGTGGATCTGCCATCTGTGGCTACCCATGTCATGTGATTTTGACCCCAGTATTAGGTATCATCAGTGGCATTAAGATAGCATTCTTGGCACATGGAGTCACATCTGACCTATGGTAGCCACCCATGGAATAATATGGACATACCTAACATAAGGTAGGCTTGACGCTCATAACATTGTTTATCCCCGGTACATATGACTACCACAAGTATCTGCTGGGCCACCTCTGTCATAAGGTGTCATCAGGTCAGTATTCCAGGCACTGGGTGGGTGGTGATCTGTGGCATAAAATAAGCCTCCCTGACACGTATTAGCCATGTCTGGCATTTGGTGAGAACCCCTGACATACTAACTTGCACTGATATCTACTGTCCATCTCATTTTTGGTATATCTTTGGAGTCCATGACATAAAATGAGTATCTCTGACATTAGGAGGATACCCCAAGCATCTGTTGGCCAATCCTGGTACAAGATGGATTAACTTGTATTCAATGGCCATTCCTGACAAATGGTGGCATCATTTGCCACCATTGGGGCACAAATGGCATAAAGTGATCATTAATAGACTAAGGCAGGTATCCCATAACCGACAACTGGTGACCACCACAGACATCTATTAATCACCCCTCGCACCTTTATCCTCCCTCGAATAAGGTGAGTATCTCTGGCCAGTAGTGATGCCCGTTGGCATAAGGTAGGCACCCCTGATATGCAGTTGCCAAGCCAAGCATAACCTGTGTAACCTGTGGATCTCTGGAATGCATCTGGGACATCTGGTGGCAACCACAGGCAAATAATGGGCAACCCTCCATAAGGTGGCTAAAGGTGGATACCTGGGGCATTTCATTTCCCTGCTGGGTCTCACTCTCAATCTGTGTTGGTTCACTAGTCTGACACACAGAAGCTACACAGTTTGGGTATGTAGTCTGAGTGCTCAGACGGTGCAGTCCAGATAGGTCTTGCAATAGCAATTTGACATCAGGGTGCATGTCTCTATATTTAGAATTTAGAGAGACAGCTTGGTAGATTAATGCACCTTGCTGGAGAATTTTGTTTACAACCCCATAAGTGGCCTCAGCAGCACCATGCAGTTCTTTACAATTCCACAAATAAAGGCACACACCCACAGCATAAATGAACAGTCAGCTGGCTCATGCCTACTAGCTTAGGTGCTACCTCTGAGTACTCTGCCCTACACCTCACACATTTCCCTTTCACATATTTATTTTTGTATGTTATGAATGTAGATTTATTTTATATATTTGCAGATATTTCACAGTGGGACAAACATCAACGCATACTGAGCGCAGATGTATGCACCTCATGATTTTGCCATTCTTTTTCTTCTGCCATCCCCTTTCCCTGAGTACCTTATTGGTTTTTACCACAGTTCCATGTTCCTGTGGAAGAGCTGTGCCAGCTTTTTTTCCCCATTGGACCACAACTCAGGTGATGATGTGGGGCTTTCTGTGGTCCATCTTGTTTTTGTGCCCCCCCCATACTTCATTTTTTCTTTGCGGGAAGTGTCACCCCTATACCTCTGATCCCTGTGCCATTTCACCACTTCTTATTTCTTTTTTCCCAACTGTATTTTTATTGAGATTTTTCAAACATAGCACAACATAGTGCAGGCAATTGACTTCCTATGATTCAATGCGTTGGGTCTATATATTAACACAAAACAAAAACGAAAAAGCACTATTGCGTTGCTTCATAATGAAATTACAAAATTATAAAGTCCCTCCCAGCACCCTCCCCTCCCCCACACCCATCCCAAACATTATGGGTGCATGGAGCTTTCACCTATATATCCCTGAGATTAGGACTCGCCCGGCCGGCCTTCATGCTGAGCTATCTGTGTCCCTCCCAGCACCCTCCCCTTCCCCACACCCATCCCAAATATTATGGGTGCATGGAGCTTTCACCTATATATCCCTGAGATTAGGACCCGCCCGGTCGGCCTTCAGGCTGAGCTATCTGTGTCTCCTGGTTCACCTCGCCTGGGGTATCTAGAACACAGGAAGAGGTGTAGCACCCGGGTCCACGTTGGGCCAGCACACAGGGGGAGCCCTTGTGATAAATATTCCACGCGCAAGCCCCGGATATACTCGAAATTCATGAAGGAGTCTGTTATCACGCCCGCCATACGTTCCATAGTGATGGCTTGCCATAAGCGCAAATGCCATTCGGTCACAGATGGTGCGTCTTTCTGTTTCCACGCCGCTACTACTGCCATTTTCGCTGTCTCCAAACATAGCCACATAATGGATCTATCCCCAACTGTCTGGCGTTTGAGGGTGTCCGACCTTAGGCCCAACAGTGTCGACCCTGGGTCTGCCGGTATGGGATAGCCCAGTATGTCTTTAATTTGTGCCAGTATGTCTGACCAGAATGGTCTAATCGTCGGGCAGTCCCACCAGATATGTTTAAAATCCCCCCGGAGCCCACATCCCCTCCAACACAAGTCTGAAGTAGTAGGGAAGATTAATTTTAGTTTTGTTGGATACAAGCACCAGTCATACAGTACTTTATAATGAGGCTCCCTCATTCCCATTGATTGATTACATTTGTGGATATCCATATAAAGTTTGTCCCACTGTTTGTCCAAGATTTCCACCCCATGATGCGCTCCCAGAAGAGTTTGTGTTGAGGCTGGGTAGTATACAGTGTAGATTGTAGTATCCTGTAAAGCTGTGATATCATGCCCTTTGTGCCAGTCCCAGTCCTCACCAGTTGCTCTATCGGTGTAAGCTCTCTGGTCACTGCCTCTCTAACCCCGTCCCCAAAACCCAGTGCCTTAGTTGTGTGTAGTGGTAGTGTTCAGTGGCTGACAGGCCAAATTCCCTCTGGCAGTGTTCGAAGGTGAGAATATCCCAATTGTGGTATAGATCAGAGATCAAAAGACAACCCCCCTCCTGCCATTTGTCGAAGGAGCCCGGTGTCTGTGCGGGAGGAAATGCAGGATTATAGTGTATAGGTTTTGAAGGGGGATGGAAATGTAGTCAGAGAGGAGGTCCTATGGATGTTGTCCCATTCCTTTAAAGACGTTTTGGTAGGCATGCTCGATTTTAGGTTTCCATAATAAATTCCAGACGCACCTCCCCGCCATTGCCCTATCCATATGTAGCCAGTGCTTGTTGGACTCTCGGGCCGACCACTCTGTAATCACCCATAGCTGGGCGACTTTATAATATAGATGCATATCTGGTAGGGCAAGCCCCCCTTATTTTTAGAGAGATGAAGTTGTCTAAATGATAGCCTTGCCCTGCGGCCATGCCATATGAAGCGAATAATCATAGATTTTAATGTAGCTATGAACCCCTGATCTAACTTGACCAGAAGACCCTGAAAGAAATATAGAAGTTTTGGTAACACCATCATCTTGACCGCATGGATGTGGCCTATCCATGAGAGGTACAGGGGGGTCCATCTGCGTAGGTCTGCTTGTAGCTGTTGAAGAAAGGGTGGGTAGTTTGCTCTGCAGAGGTCTTTGAGCCTGGGGGTTATTTTTATTCCTAAATATGTGATATCTTTTTTAGCCCACTTGCAGGGGGTGGAGGCCACCAAGGACTCAATTTCCCTCTGTGGTAATGTGAAATTTAGCATATATGACTTTGTTAGGGTGACCCAGAAGCCCCCCACCTGCTCAAAGCACCTAAGTTCCTCCATCCCTGCCGCCAGAGAAAACTCAGGCCCTGTCACTGATAACAGAATGTCGTCCGTAACCAGGGATATTTTGTGCCTGTCTGCCCCAAACGGTATACCCTGAATATTGGGTGCCTTACGTATTTTCGCTGCTAGGGGTTCGATGCTTAGGGCGAATAATAATGGCGAGAGAGGACATCCCTGTCTCGTCCCTCTCTCTATTATGAATGTATCAGAGCTCACCCCATTGACTAATACCCAAGCACTTGGAGGGGTATAGTTGACCTTAATAATGGCTATAAATCTGTCACAAAATGCATACTTCTCCTGGGTGCGAAATAAAAAGGGGCCAATCCACTCGGTCGAAGGCCTTCTCGGTGTCTAGCGCTAACAAGACCATGGGTAGTGATTTTTTGGTTGCCTCCTCTACCAGTTGGAAGACCCTCCATAGGTTGTCATGTGTCTGTGTGCCCTGGAGAAGCCCTGACTGATCCGAGTGTATTAGGTCTGGCATTAGATTTTCCAATCGCTTAGCTAAGATTTTTGTATATATCTTTGCATCTAGATTGAGGAGTGCTATCAGGCGATAGGAACTACATAGGTGTAGGTCCTTCCATGGCTTGGTTAGTACAGAAATAATGAACTCCCCAATATATGTAGTCACTGTCCCTGAATCCGCGATCGAGTTGTATAGGCTCATCAGTTGCGGTATTATTTCTGCCCCAAATGTTTTATAGAAGTGGGTTGTCAGGCCAGTTAGTAGCAGGAGACGTGTCTTTGGAGTCATTAAAAAAAGAAATAGTCTTTGATAGATTTTCATAATTCATCGTGCAGAAGATGGTCTTGTGTCAGCGCCGCGGGAAAGAACCAATGTCTATGTTTTGGTGGTGCTGCGTCCCAAGCCAGAGTCAGTGTAACTGGGACACGGTCTGAGATATTGATCTGGTGTTTGGAAGTATCCTGCAACTCCGGCTCTACTTTCCTGCCTACGAAGATATTTTTTTTAACACAAACTTTATTAAGTTTATTCAAATATACATACAATTTACCACGTCCACCTTAGGACTATGTCGTGTCAATACGGTACAATGGCATATGCCCCGCTAGTACACACGTGAGCACATAGTTAGTATAATACCTACATGTGCATAACTCCTAACAACAACACGTTCCAGTGTATACATTTCTTTGCCTACGAAGATATAATCAATTCTAGAGTATGATCTGTGCATGTGGGGAAAAAAGTGTAGTCTCTAGTGGTGGAACAGAGCGTACGCCAGGCATATATCAGGCCCATTTCAAATTTTTAGTAAAGTTACTTGAGTTCGCCTTCTGGATTTGTGTGCTATCCAGGGTCCCATGTTAGGTTGAAGTCACCCAATAAAAAAATCCCTCGCTCGGCAATTCCCCCTAGCATCAACAAGGCAGATGTCACAAATAAGGCTTGATTAGAGTTAGGTGCATAAACAGAGGCGAAGGTGCATAGGCGGCCATGTAGCCTGCCCTTAACCATAACTAGTCTACCCTCTTTATCTGTTTTGCTGCCCTCTCGTTGAAACTTCAAGGAGTTGTGAAAAAACAGGGCCACCCCATTATGTTTAGTCAAAGCTGAAGATCTGTATACAAGTGGGTAGGCTCTGTGTCTTAATTGGTGTTTTTCTTACCGTTTCATGTGTGTTTCCTGTATTGCTACCACATCATGTCTCCGGTCTAAGAGGTATTTCCATAATTTTTGTCATTTGGCGGGCGAGTTAGGCCCCTTGATATTCCATGTGAGTGTGCTCAGTACCATTGCCACCTAAAGTGTGGTGTGATCTGCTTCTGTATCTATTGTATGTTTTCCTCCTGCGTGCAGCCCCCTCCTCCTTTGTGTTCCAGGTAGCCTCGCCATGTGGAACACCCACTCCAGCCTATACTAATTTCTTTTAAAGGTGATAGCATCCGTGCACCCCAAACCCGAACAACACAAAACCCTGGAATTAAAACATTTAGGGTCAACGTGACCCAAAACCCCAGTTTTTGCATCTCAGCAGTACTTTGTGTTAAACTTATTATGGACGTATTGGTCCATTACCACTTATGGCGAACCAAGTTAGTTATAGATAAATCACTAACTATTAGCTTCTAATCAAAGCCATTACAGGGTTGTCTCTTCTCCCTACCAACGCTAGTCTGTAGCCTTTTCCTGGATTGACATGCTGCAACCTGGATATGGGGTGACTCCGTGTCTCTATGTATGCCATTGCAGTTTATTGGCTCCTACATGTCCAGCCAACATTGCCAGAGTCTCTTCTTCAATCTCCAATCGATTTCCCCCCAGGTCTCCCCGATAACATATCACTCCTCTGCAGCTCTGGTCTATTTCCTCCTTTCCTGCTTCTGACGATTCTGTGTCTGCCACCACTCACCCTTGTCTTCATCAGGCATCCTTCCTCCTGTGGCATTTGTAGTCCTCTCTGTGGTCTGGTCGTTGATGGGCGGCAGGCCCAGTACCTCCGCCACTTCCTCGTAAGTGGTGACATGGAGGTGTTTATTTTGGAAGGAGAAGGCGACTCTGAAAGGGTATGTCCAACGATATTTTATATTGTCGCGTCTTAGTTTCTCTGTGACTGGTCGGAACTGATTCCTGCGTATCAATGTCACTGGTGCTACGTCTTGAAATAAGGAGCACATGAAACCCAGAAAGGAGACCTCGACGTTTGGTCTTGCTGCCTGGATCACCGCCTCCCTCATCTTGAGGGAATGAAGCTTGGCTAGGACATCTCTTGGTCGTCTGTTTCCTCTCAGAGTTGGTGGTCCCACCCTGTGGACCCTATCTATCTTAATCTTCATGCCCACTGGGCCAAGGACCTCTCCGAACAGGCCCATGACGAATGCCTCCAGGTCCAGACCTTCTGCTCCTTCATCCAGATTCCGGATTCGTACATTGTCCCTCCGAGACCTGTTCTCGAGATCCTCACATTTCAAGATAGTGGCTTGTAGTTGCTTGTGGAGTGTTTTTGTCAAATCTGCTATCCCTGTCGTTCTGCGATCTAATACTTGTACTTTGGATTCGATATCCAGTGTACGTGTGCCCACTGAGTCGACATCCTGTTGCAAGGACACAAGCTTGAGCTGAATTTCGGAGCAGAATGCTTCAAGGGAGCCCTCCAGGTCTGTCTTGAGCTCTTCCCTCAGCTCCTTCTTAAAGTCTCTCAACGAGGTTATGAGGTCCTCTTTGGTGAGCGTCATATCTTTCATTAGGCTTCTTCCCTCGCTAGGCCCTCTTGTCTCTGTGGGTGAGAAATAGCTGGAGACTCTGTTTGTCTGTATCTTTTTGGGTGGCATAGGGTCAGTGGCGTTAGGAGGCGCCATCCGGTAGTACTGATCACAGGCACGATGAATGCTGGTGGCCACTTGAGGGGACCCGGGAACAGGCTCTCCTAGCTCTGAAAGTCCCGGCCAATAGGTAGGTTACTATTGTCTAGGCCCTACGTTGAGCAGATGGTGATACTATCCGTGTAAGCTTGTGTCCTGAAAGTCAATATCTCCTTTGACCATCCCCCTGCTCGTCTCGATATGGTGGCTCTCAGATGATGGGATCTCTGAAGACAGCCAACTGGGGGTGTCCCTGCCAGACCCCATGGATGGCCTACATATTGGTGTCTGCATACATCTGCTGGTCTGCCCCTTCCTCCATATATTTCGACCTCTCTCTCCTTGGATTTGGCAGCGGGTGGTTTATGCCTTCTAACGTCTTGTCTGTGCCCTGTCAGCAGTTTTCGCGGTATCCGGAGCCAGCATGGTCCGGTCCTCCCAATAATTCGAGTGTGATCTTCCTCATCACTACTGTGTGTGGGGGACCGTGTCTAACTGTCCCTGTTCTCCTGCTGTCTTCTCTCCCATATGTGTACTGCAGTCGTCTACCCCCATATAAAGGTCAGGCAGCATAGGGACCGCTCTGCAGCGACTGTCGGTGCTCTTGTTGGGTGGATATTATGTTCCCCACCTTGTGGCCCCTCTTTAAGCATGTCAACGTTGATTTAAAATGTGCGCTTACCGGACTTGCTCGCTCAGCCGGTCTTTCCATGTCTGGCCAGAAGCCATTCTAGAGTCAGGCACGGGCCCCTGAGGATCGCCACTCCCTACTCGCCGCTCCCACATTGACCCTCTTCTTGCTCACTGGGCCTGAAGTGTACCCCGGCGGGCCGATCTCTCCCTACCTTCCACACAGGGCTGTCAGGCTGGTTGTATTCAGAGGTACGGTGCGCTGGCGGCTTACGGAGGTAACCGGCACTTCTAACGGTCGCCGCCGTAGGTTTCTCAGCGCTCAGTATTACTCTGTATTTTCTCCCTTCTGAGGGTTCACATCCTCGATACTTCCTCCTGCTTTCCCCTTGTCAGGCTTGGCGATGGCCTGATAAGCTTCGCTGCGTCTATCTCTGCCGACCACATTGGTCTGCTCCCATCGCAGTTGCACTGTCGCGGCTAGGCCTCTCCGTCACGATGTTTTTCCGCTGCCATTCGCCCACTGCTCGTTGTCTCGCTGCCTTCTTACCAGAGCCTCTACTGTTGTTAACCCCAGTACATCATTCGTAAGGCGAGATTTCACCCTATTCCACCTATTTTAGTGACTATTCTAAGCATTCGCCGCAGAGCCTCAGTGGATTAGATCCATTCGGCCATCCTGGTTGGCCACGCCCACTGTGTTATTTCTTCATGCATTGCATGGTCAATTCAACATTTTGTCTGAAACAAAAAAATAATTCAGAGGACTATATTGCCTGAAGTGATGTCATTCACTGCTTATCAATCCTTTATCCATAATTAAAAACCATCACCCAAGTGATAATAGCCAGAGCAAGGGAGCGCTATTTGCCCTGGTACTCAATCAGGGAAGCTATCCTGAAATGTAAATTGAGGCCTCCTCTGGATGCATGCACCCCTACTCTGCTTGCTGTGGCAGTGGATAGCATCAATCCGATGATCAACTCCATCTTCAACCTCTCCCTTTCCTCAGGGGTCATGCCTCCTGCCTGGAAACTTGCTAAGGTGGTCCCGCTGCTTAAGAAGCCTGCGTTGGACCCTAGCATTTTTTGTAATTATAGGCCCATTTCTTTTCTTCCGGCCTTTACAAAAATGCTGGAAAAACTAATCAATGCTCAACCCTTGGAGTGTCTTGAGGAAGGCAAGCTGCAACATCCTAGTCAATCTGGATTTTGGCCCGTCACAGTGCAGAGTCGGCAGTACTGGAGATCTCTAACCATATTAAATAGTCATTGGACTCAAGGAAAAATGCGACTTTGATCCTTCTTGATCTGTCTGCTGCCTTTGACACCGTCCCATACTCTATCCTCCTGCACCGTCTATCTATTTTGAGTATGGGGGTTACTGTGTGGGACTGGTGCAAGTCATTCATGGCCGCCAGAGGCCAGTCAGTCTTCCTCACTCCATTTTCCTCGGAGGTCAAGGCAGGTAACCAAGGAGTCCCGCAGGGCTCTTTTCTTAACCTGACCCTCTTTTATGTTTTCATAACCCCATTGACTTCTGTAGTCGAGTCGTTTGGATGTAAAATCATTTCATACGCCAATGACACTCAGCTGATTATTGCCTTTGAGGGTTCTCACACCTCGATTGCAGCATCTTTCGCAGACTGTATGCCCGCCGTCTTTGATTGGATGGAGAGTAGCCAACTTAAATGCAACGCAGAGAAGACGGATATCATTCTATTTGGGTCACATGTGTCCAACTGTTGGGAAGACCTTTAGCCCTTTGTGTTGTCAGATCCGCCCCCTCCATCTCTGGTGGTTAAAAACTTAAGGGTGAAGTTGGACAACACCCTCTCCTCGAGGTCGCAGATCTCTGCGTTGGTAGGCCAATGCTTTTCATTGCTCCACACTATCAAGAAATTCCTCTCCTTCCTGCCTTTGGAGGAGAGAAAAGTGGTGATCCATGCTCTGTTCAACTAATGTCGGATTACGCAAACACCCTGTATTTAGGAGCAGCGGAAGCTCTGGTGAATCGCCTACAGGTGGTCCATAATGCAGCAGCTAGGCTACTTCTACGTCTGCCGAGATGTTCTTCGTCTGCAGTAGCACTAATAGCTCTGCATTGGCTACCCGCCAAGAAACGGATCTTGTTCAAAGCCTTAGCTTTGTTTCACAGAGCAGTCTATATCTCTAGCCCTGGCTACTTGTGCAAGAGATTTGTCCAGTATGTTCCCTCCACGGTGCTGTGTTCTGCTTCTGCTTCACTTCTTCCAGTCCCGTGCTTCAAGCGTGTCCGAAGGGGCGGTAAAGCTTTCTCCTTCCTTGCTGTTAAGGCTTGGAATGAGCTCCCTCGCCTGATCTCTTCTGACATCACATTCTGAAAAAAACTTAAAACCTGGCTCTTTTCTGTGGTGCAGTAAGATCTCTGATGGTGGTCGCGTACTGGGGCTCTGCCTGTTAGCATCGGGACACTCTTCGGAGTAGCCGCTCGCTCTACAAGTCTGTCATTCATTCACTCAAAAGTCAGATATTGACTGAATGTATTACAAAAATGTATTCTCCTTCTGAGGTCAACACAAAGGGATGGGAGGTCAGCAGATTGTATTTAGTTACATAGGTGGATGAAGCCATGTCTTATTCTGTGTGGTGGTGCCTGAGCAATGGCTGGTCTGGAAGCGAAAAAATTTGAACACAGCAAGAGAAGTGATATTATGTATAGAGGGATGCATTGAGTGGGATCACTCTCTTAATTACAAAACATAAAAATAACATTTTAAGTTAATTAACAATTAAAAATAAACATTACAAAATATATAAATATTCTAACAATAATATAACAATTTTATATTATTTAAAAAACTAAATACCAACTCACTCGAAAATGGTAAAAATGAAATTAAACTCCCACGGCCCCCAATAACTACCAACAAACTAATGTTTAAAATAAAACTAAAGCAATTTTTTTCCCACCAAAGAGCCATCTGATACCACATTAGTGGAAAACCGGAAAATAAAGCCTGCAACTACCAATAAGAACATATATCTAATTATAAAATGGGAAACTAGTGCCATAAATTTTTATGTCTATAATAAATGTATTCTACATTTTTAAACATTTAGGGGCTTATAACAAGCACCTTGCATCACCATTGCGTCACTTTTTTGACACAACGGTGGCGCTGCATCTGCTCCATATTTACATAGATGCAGACGTGTCACTTTTTTACAGCCTGCATGGGTTTTCACCTGTGTGTAAATCGCCTGCGTCACCTGGGATTTACATTTATGAAAGGTAGGCATTCCGTCGAATGACACAAAGGCCCGGGGAACCCGCACCGAGTAGGTGAGAGAGCGGGGCAGGACCCTTGATGATTGTTTGACTACAGGGCTACCCCTCATACTGCGAGGTGCCATGAGAAGAGTTCCCTCGCCCATGACTGGATGGAGCGATAACAGGATCAAGGAGATAAATTATCTTCTATTAAACTAAGGAGCAGCTATCTGCCCTTAGATAAACAGCAGTGTAGGGATTTTCCTTCTGCGTGTTCCAGGGAGGTTGTATTGTTGCCCTGAAGAAAGTCCGGGACCTTTATGGCCCTAGCAGGACTGAAACATGTCGGCTGTAGGGTCATAGGACCATAAATACTCCTATTCTGACCCCTGTTTATACCTTTTAATAACCCTAACAAATCCAAGATTAAAGGGATACTGGGATTTGCTGGTGGTTTTTAATCTTTAATTCCCCCTGGTCATATTATCACTAAGAGCTCCCTGAAAAACGGTCAGAGCCCACCCTGACTTTTAGGCGTCAGGGTGACCCGATGATGAAGCATGACACCACTAGGGTGTGTGAGGGTAATTAAAACAAAAGGAATTGCTTCCTTCCCCACTCCTTAGTGGGTCTCTTCATCCAAGGACTTCCCATCTGTACCTTACCAGGGTCTGTTATAGAAAAGACGCGGTTATCATCCACGCATCTAAGGAGTACTTATTGTGATACAGTGGTTTATACACGGGAGGGTGTACTCCCTCACGAGATTTCCTCTCGGCCCTCACGGCAAAGGGAGAGGGCTCTTTCCCTTTATTGCCGGAATTGTGATAGAGATTCCGTCGGAAATGCCTACCTTGAAACTCATGCAGTGGTATTTACCACTTTTGTTTTTCATGCAGCCTGCCGCTGCGCTGCCAATGCGTCACAATCCCTACGCCTGCCAAACCCAGGTGTAGGAATTACGCATTGGCTGTTGCAGTGGAAGTTGACCAGCTGAAGTGAATTCCAACGATGAAAATGACGTCCCCCCAACAGGTAAGTGCATACATAAGGTAGGTAAGACAGTACAGGTCACATTTTGCGACATTACTGTCTTATGTCATGCATACAAGTGGGCATAGTGGTACACATAAGTGAACTCTGGCCACTTGTATGCATGACATACAGGACCAATGTAATAGAGTGCAAGGTAAGTTTTCCACCTTTTCACGCTCTATTATATTGGTCCCCATACAGTAAACGATGCGTCACTGAAAACTGATACATCGCCTCTGTATTTTGACGCATTGCTGGAGTTGCATTGGTTTTCAAACCAACTCCAGCAATGCGCCTAAAAAGCCAGCGCCATGGTGCACCGTATTATAAATACGGCGCATTCATGGTGGCGCAAAGGTTTCTCCTGCAGGCACAAGAAAACTGAAGCATTGCTGCTTTAAGCATTGCTGTCAAACCGCGCAGGAATGTGCTGCAGGTATTCCCACGGCGGCGGTATGATGTTTAGGCTCTCCCTGGATTAAACTCATAATCCAGCGGGCGGGCTCACCACAGCCTTCCTTCAGTGGCGGTCCCATTGGAAGACCGCCAAAATCGTAATAAGGCCCTTAAACTCTACCCACACACAGCCATGCAAGGCTGTTGCTACAATTTTAACCAAAGTATTTGGAGACACCTTAAACAATCTGCACTAAGTGTAGAATATGCAGGAAACTGTCAATTTACCTTTGAGAGTAAAAAAATGATTGCGCTAGCCGATGTCCATGTCACAGTGGCAGCTAACCATTATAACTTACTTACTTAAGTTCCTTTCTAACAACAAAAGAACCACAAACTAAGTCCTCTAATGGATTATTTTAAAGACACTTGGGTTGGCTGACTGCAGAGCTGTGGACACAGACGCCAACCCAAATTCCAAATACCACGGTGGAATGTTTGCGACAGCACCATGGCTCAATAAGCCAAAACCAACAACGCAGTAGAAGGATGGCCCAATGCCTTCCAATCCACACTAGTCAAAACCCAACCTACACTCTACAAATTCATTGAAGCCCTACAAAAAGAACAAAGCTACCAGCAACTACGAATTGAACAATCAGTAACCCATATTGAACCTAAAGATAACGAACAAACCTATAGAATGTATGACATGCTACAATGTAAAGTAAAACTCTTTATAAACAACAAAGGAGTACACTACATAGATTCAACATCTAAAACCTTGATATAAAAAAACTAAATTTGCTACACAGCTCCCAATTAACCAAATTAAGAATCAAAACCAGCATAACTAAGATAATTTTAAGTTAATATTATACAAATTATTTTTATACATCAGTCAAAAATATACAAATAAAATTGCAAATCAGACTTATGGATACAATTAATATGTATATTAGATAGATTTAAAAACGACAGTCACCAACCACAAAACTCAAAATTGCAAGTAAAGTCAAATGTAAACAATTAAATGCAACACATAAAATGTAATTTAACAAATACAAACCACATCAAACACACATACATAATAGAATATAACATTTCCCACCCACAAAAAATAACTTGAATGAAACTTACTATTCTGTAACTGCAGATCTTCCTCCTTATCCATATAGTCAAAAATATAAATCTTCAAAAACTGAAAAATTATTTCAAAAAAGCCCCCCAAAAATTGCAAAAATAAAAAATGTTTTAAAAAATGAAATGGTCCATGAAACCCAAAAAATCTAAGGAAATCAAAAGTAAAAATAAACAGAGTCTACCTAAGCCTAACACAAAACCCTAGTAAACAAAATAAATGAAAGGACATATAAACCTTCCAAAAACTAGAAAACAACACTATAACTAACATTTAATACTATTCCTACACCCCCCTAACCTTAAAACCTTATAAAAAACCTTAAGAAATGTCTTACCTGCCCCGACGAACAGCAGGGCTTTCGCGTGACTCACTTCCAAGAAAATAAATTAAAAATAACATAAATAGACCACAAAAGTTAAGTTAGTTGTAAAAAAAAATGGTGGCTAAATGAAACTAAAAAAGACTATCTCCCTATAGAAAATAATGGGGATTTAATTTAAAATGTTTTTAAAATGTTTAAAAATATATAAATAATGTAAAGCAGCCACAAAGGAGCGAACGTTTCTGCATTCTCTATGCTATGTGTTGTCCCCTCTTATTTCTTTTAATCTGCAGGTCCGGTTCACTTCAAAGGTGGAATGGGGTCTCCGTGCCCTGATGAATTTGCCAAAAAGTGAACTGGCAATGAAACATGTCGGCCGTTCAGTTTAAAATGGTGTAAACATGGTATGGTTTTTAATCATGAGTGCGAAATTAAAGATGGATGCAGTGTGCCTTTTCGTAACTCATTTTTAATTTTTCAGTGCTTGTGAGGAAGAAGTTCTCCTCCCTTTCTTGGGATCCATAGGGAGTATTTTCAGATGTGTACCATACACAAATAGTTGTTTTTAGGTTGCACACATATAATATTTTTCTACAATGTTTTGCGTGTTGGTTCTGTTCCCTATTATAGGAAAGTGCCAATGATGAGAGAGTGAGCACGTTGGCGGGAACCTGCCAATCACTCCTTGGTGGCTGCTTAAATGAGGCACTTCCTATATACACAGATTTTTACTTTCCTTACACTTGTATGATTCACCACGATGCATGGGACCTGTTTTAATCTCTTTAAAAAAAAACACACACATTGGGCTGGTTCATATGTATGTACTAGAACCTCCCCCGTTTGAAAGGGAGAAGTGGGGGACCCATAAAACCTCTGACTTGATGTGTGATGCGCAACAAGGGCTTTTGTATGTGGTACAATATTTATGCATCACAATATACTGCCATCAAATAACTACAGAATTAACTCATTAGGTCATGTGAACAGCAAGAAATAATTGAGAAAATAAATAAATGTAAAAGCTCGCTCCCAGTGATTTAAGTGGGTGGGTACTGTCAGGTACTGGGTATCAGCACTTCTTTCATTTGAAAGAGAAAGTACCAGCACTTCTCAGCAGGGGTGAAATACTTTTAATAAGGGAGTACCTGCACTTCTGACTATGGGTACAATACTTTTAATGGGACAGTACTAGCACTCCTCATTAACAAACACGTACTCTGGGACAACCAGGATCTGCACTCCAAATTCCATTGCAAGCACTGCTCTCTCCCTTACAGTTGACTCAGTTGGTACGCATGCACTAATGTGCTTCTATGGCCTCACAGGTGTGGGTGGTACCAAAATGTACCCTAACATTTGGACACCCCTACAATTACTTCAATCAGATATCCCACATTTCACGGGATCGGAGACGGTGTTAAACCTCAATTTCATGAGGCAGTGTGTCCCTGCATTGAGGTACCTCCTCAGACATCAAAACCATAAATATCATCAATTATATAAAGATTGGGTTAAATGGAATACATTGAATCAGCCAAGCCAATAACTGAGGTCTAGATCAATGAAAGGATAACGTATTTTATTACAGAATTCAACAATATAGTGGTGCAGAGTCAATTCCAGGAAGACTCTCAAATGAAAAGTTATACAGAGTAGGCAAAATCAGAAATTTTTCCAAGTCCCAATGGGCAGCAAAATCAGGAGAAAAACGGACAGCATCCAAGTAGAATAGGAAAGTCTTCTGGCTCATCCCCAAAATTGAGGGTCTTTATGCTTTATTTTCACATATGAAATTACAGAAACCACTGTCTTGTAGTGCTGTGAGCAGATGTGTCATTTCATCAGCAAATCAGAGCTCATGAAAAATAAGCATCACATTACCTAAGCACTAATGCACTATGGGAATAATTACATCTTAGATTTACTGCATGCTGCAGAGTTTACAAGGAGAGAATGTGGGCACAGGGAAAACTGGATGAGTGACAGAGATGACTTCCATCTTGGACAAGAGGGCATTTGCACTAAGATGTGGCCTGTTAGAAATTGGGATGCTGGTTGACTAGAGTGTGAGCCTTGGTCAAGCCACAACCACAATCCCTTTCAGGGTGAACCACAGAAAAGTCACTAAATTAACTTGTGCTTGGCACAAAAAGCAGTCAGGCGCAAGTTAGAGGCAATGTGTTAAGTATTTATGTAGCACACAAACAGTAATAAAATGAAAACACAGCACAAGAACATTCCTAAACCAATTTAGAAAAATAAAGTAAATGTTAATATAATTTTTGACACCAAAATGACAAAAATCCAATTTGCAAACCTGAGCTATGAATTTTTAACATTTTTAGTAAAAACTATCACCTACAAAATCAAAGCGCCAACAGCAAATATCTTGTTGCGCTAGACCGGTTCAAAGTTGAAAAATATGCCCGACCGCGATGGAGCACGATTAGGATATAAGGAGTGGATTGGGCCCAGTCAGCTCTTACTTTCAGACTTGTAAAAGTTCTTGAGAAAAATATTCTGAGAAGGTAAAGTTCAGCAGGGCAAGGCTGCAGGAGGTGTCCAAAGAGGGAGTGACATCGCCGGATAGCCTTGGGGCGAAGCCGCGGTGCAGATTTCTACATTCGGACTTAGTCTCTGAAATGGAAGTCGAAAATCTCCAACGGGATGAGGCAGAGGGCTGTAGCCGAAGACAGTTCCATGAGGTTGGATATTCCTTTGGTGAAGGAGCACTGAGATGGATTCGCTGATGTGGGGAAGTACGTAACGGGATAAGCTCCAAGGTCAATCCCACTGGCAATGCATCTCGGGCAGATAGGCGAGCAGGTTGGTCCAAGTCTCCTCCTGGTTCTCTGAGCAGTTTTTAGCCAAAACGTTTTTAAGTCCTCACTTTTGGATTTTGGCTATCTGGGCAACTTTAGCACCACTTCCAAGGGTACAGGACTGGAGGGGTACCACCTGGATGGCCAGGACTCATTTAGGCTGGGTCCAGGAGCAGGTTCAAGATGGAGGAAGCCTTTTGTGTCTTTGTGGGTCTGAACAGGAAGCAAACAAACTAGCCCTTGTGAGTCAAGCTGCAGGTCCTTGGACAGTTAAAGTTCCAGTCCTCATACCCAGGCAGGTGGAATAGCAGCAGGACAAACAGGGCAACAATCCAGCAGGTCAGCAGTCTTTTAGAGAACAGTCCAGCAGAATGGCAGACCTTCACGCAGCACAGCAGTCCTTCTTCCTGGCAGAGTATCCACGGGTCCAGAAGTGTACTGAAGAGTTGGCGTCTGAGGTCCTACTTTTATACCCTGGTGCCCTGGTTCTGGAAGGTGGGAGAAGCTTTTAGACAGTGGCTTTGCAGTGCATGGAAATCTTGCCTTCCCTTGCTCTAAGCAGGCAACAGTAACAATGTGGGGTCGTTAGGCCCTTTTTCTGTGAAGGCAGAGCAGAGCACAGGCCATTCAGTTGCAAGTGGGGCTGTGCTCAGCTCTGCCTTCCCATCCTGCCAGCAGATGGCCCATTGAGGCTCATCTCTTCATGCATCAAACACAATTATTACATTCACTTAGAGCTGTTGTGTAACTAGCTCAACTGATACGATTCAGGTTGTTTGTTGGTGTCCATTCTAACGTTATAATCTCTTTTTTAATAAAGGCTTCTCGTTCGATTATACGTTTTATACTAATACAGGATGCTCTGTTTGGTAAGTAACAGACTTTTACATATCCTTTACTAACGCTTTCGATTTTTTAATTAGTTTATTCATTTTCATAATTACGCATATCTAGGCTGTGGCATTTTAAGGATTTTGGGGTCCCTGGGCAAAACATATTTTGGAGGACCCTGTACAGAACAAATTTGAATTTTATTACCCATTTCAAGTCCACATGACACTAAATGATACTAAATTATATGTTAACTCTGAAACATACAAACGAGTTGAAATATGTCTTTCCCAGGAACCTCAAAATCCTTAAGATGACACTGGTTTTGAGAGATTGAGAGACTACAGGGAACAGTATGCAGAGATGGAGAGAGGTTCAGCTAGAGAAGTAGAATAGACAGAAGTCAAATAAAGAGAAAGTTCAGTTTCCCGGGGGGGCCTTGGAAGTTGGGGGTCCAGGGCAATTGACCACTTTGCCCCTGCCCAGTTAAAATGCCTCTGTTTCTAGAATAAATGGACCACAGACTTTGACTCTGTGTACACAATACATTGCCATCTTGTCCTACACCTGTCTAAACTTAAATACTCTAAATGTGGCCTGTAGCCTGGCACACTGTCCACGATATGCTTTGATAGAACTAGCAGTACCCACTGATCCTGGCCATAAGTAGTACTTCAGCTGTAGGTACTTTGTGTAGACTTAGACCATGACCTGTGCACAGTGCATGCAGGTCATAGCATTGGCTGTACCCTGTGGGTACAGCAGATAGACAGGAGCTGGTATTTCACCATGTTGCTTAGCCCTGCCTTTTGGGTATTGTCACAGGATATGGCCTGGCTATGATTTGTTCATAGTGCCCACAAAGTATAACAGGAGACTATCCTAGCGGCCATGACATGCAGGTACTGGGGCAAGTTGTTTAAATAATAAATTCAAGGAAAACTCTTTGATAATTGACACTAGGGCCATGATTATGAGTTGCACGATACTGATAGGGTGAAAATTGTTGCAGCGAAAGCCTCATTCAATTTTACTGGCTGGAAAAATTGGTTCTGGTGCAGCGACGGCCGCAATAAACGAAGGGTGTTGGGGCGTGTGGGTCGCATGGGAGGTGTCGCACGGGGGGGGGCGTGCAATACAATATAAAAAGAAAAAAAATTACCTCTTGCCGTCACCCGCTCCAGCGTCATGTCTCGTCGCATCTCCTCTTCCTGTCTGCTGGTCCCAAGAGCCCCTGGGTCTGAGCAGGCAGGAAAGACACCCTGCTCAGACCAGGGAGTCTGTGGGGTTTCTCCAGCCCGGCTGCTCAATGCAGCTGGGCTGGAGAAAACCTAAGTGCGCATCTGTGTTTTGGTCAGCCTGAGACAGCTGGCCAAATACACATGAGCACTTAGGGAGTGGAGTGCACTAGCACTCCTCCTCACCCTCCCATGCCTCGGCCCGCCCCTCCCAACAGCGCTGGCTAAGAGCCGGCAAATGTAAATTAAAACGATGCAAGAACATCGTTTTATTTTACATTTGCTGGCTCTGAGCCAGGCAGTGGGGCAATGCTCCTCGGCCATTGCGGAGGAGCCGCCACTGTTTTGGTGGATACTGTGCCACCTGACGGTTATTTCACATTTATGCATGTCACTATTTTTGCATGAAAGACCAAATCAGTTTCCAAGATATCCAATCAAATGAAATCACCAAATCAAATCAATTCAAACAAAACATACATCTTTACATTGACATTTCCAAGATGAAGGAGAGCAAGCAGAATTTCAAAGATAGATGTGGATGAAAGCATTGTCCATCCATGTCAGAGGTTATTTTGTCATGAAAACAACCACATCCCACTTATATGTCTTGTGCAGTGTGTAGTAATGATGACACGCTGTAACTTGTAATCCAAGTAGGTTTATTCACAGGTAGTATCAGCAAGTCCTTATCAACAGGTAGGACATCATTAACAGGTATACAAGTCCTGTAGGGTAGCCTGTAGGTGGTAAATAACAGCCCCACCAGGAGCAGCCTGCTAGCTGCTCGGCCCCTCTCAACAAACGTCACTCCTCATCCAGTCACCCAGGCATTCTACTCAAGGTCCACTCACCAACATTCCATACAGAAGACACACACACAGGCTGAGCAGCTAGAGCAGAGAAACATAGGGAATAAAACATCATGTAAGAATACTACACAGTGGCATGGGACTACATGGATCAGGGCACACCCAATTAAATAAAAGATAAGAAGCAAAGGCAAAATAAAATAAAATATGCAAGCACTGGCAAAGCCAGTAGGTATAGCTTTTTGATAAAGGCGGTATTTGGCAATTGTTGGGCAGCTTTGTGTGTACTGCCCCAGCTGTCCTAGCATGAAGTCCTATAACTAAGCAATATCATGAGCTACAACACTGCAGAAGCTGGTTCCAGCTTCCAGTGTTGTAGTTGAACAGACAGTATTAGCAGAGTTAAATTGTACCCTCAAGCACTCTTGCTATCAAAAGGAGTCAGAAAATTACATTTGTATTGATAGTGGTGTTCTTAAATAGCATACCCAGCAGTAGATCGAATATTAGATTATTTTGACAAAGGGTCTTTATTTTTGTTGCACCTTTGATAAAGCAAATGTGTATGAAAATCTTTATGAAAAAATCCCTAAATCTAACATCATGATATTAGAACTGCAAAGTAACAAAAGGTAAACAGTACTGTCTTTACAGCAGGCTAAGGCATCCTTGCAGCAACAATTTCCTAAGCAAAAAACAGCATAACATAAATCGGCAATCAATGTAAATACTATTATTAGCAAACTAAATGGATTAAGGGATATACACTGAGGGCCTGATTCACAAAGGTGAGGTTAGATCAAAAGTCTAACTTTACTACTTTTCAGTATTCACAAAGATAAGTTACTACATAACATGTGTATTTGTAAAGTGCACATTCCCCCATAAGGGTATGTTGGCGCTGAACAACAGATGTTGATTATTACCCAACGGTACTCATTTTATCAACCTCAGAAGGATGAAAGACTAAGTGGACCCACTGGGATTTAAACCTGTGACCATGAGGTCAAACACAGGTCCCTACAGTGGGCTCATTAGTCTACTAAGCCACCAGACACAGCCTAGTTACTACTCATAACTAGTAAACTTACTAGTAGTAAAGTTGCTACTAGTAAAATTACTAGTAGTAAAGTAGTTTGTGAATACCAAAAGGTAGTAAACTTAGACTTAAGTCTAAATTTACTACTTAAGTCTAAGTTAACTACTTTTTGGTATTCACAAAGGTAAGTTACTACTAGTAATTTTACTACTAGTAAACTTACTATTAGTAAAATAACTATTAGTAAATTTATTAGTAGTAACTTACCTTTGTAAATACCAAAAAGTAGTAAAGTTAGACTTTTGGTCTAATTTAGACTTTTGGTCTAGCTTTACCTTTGTGAATCGGGCCCTGAGTCTTAGGGCCAGATGTACATAGGTTTCAGTTTGCGATTACCTAATAGCAAATTTTTGCGATTCAATATTAGTTAATTACAAACAGATACGCAGTACAGTGTGTTTTACACTGTTTGCGATTCCCAATGGGTCGCAAATTGACCGACCTCATTAATATCCATGAGGTAGGTCTCAATTTGAGTCCCTTAGGGAATCGCTAAAATCACAGTGATAGTGGCCTGCTGGGGTCAGCAGACCACCTTGTCTGTGATTGCTTTTAAATAAAGCAATGTTTTTTTTTATGCAGCACGTTTTCCTTAAAGGAAAATGGGCTGCATTTCAAAAACAAAATTGAAAAGTTTTCTTTCAATTTTTTAAGGGTAGGCAGTTGTCCCTGGGACCACTACCTGCTTTTAAAAACGTTTTAACAACCATTCACAACGGTGAAGGGGCCTCTTCTGGACCTCTTCCCATTTACGAATGGGTTACCACCTACTTGAAGTAGTTGGTAAAATGTGAATGTTTTCTGACCGCATTTCAGTCACAAAACATTCAAACATACCACTGTGAGTCGCTATTAGGAAGGGACGCCCTTAACACGCCCCTTCCTAGTATTGAATCGCTAACCCATTTTGCTATTCGGTAATAGGTTTCCAAATCGCGAAATAGGGTTTGCTACATGGAAAAATGCTTTTTTGCGTTCGCAAATGGCCCGATTCTGTGAATCAGGCTGTTTGCGACTTCAAAATAGTTACATACATTTGGCCCTTAGTTAAATGTTACTCATCATATTGCAACTACAGTCTAACAAAAGTAATACTTGATGTGCCATTACCAAGACCTAATGGGAAAAAAAATAGACAGTGTAACCATTCATGAAATGGAATGACATTGACCGATGGCTCATTTGAGCAATGACAAACCATGAAAAACTAATGAAAGCCAGTAGCTGAACATTACTAACCCAAAGCCCACTCTCTCTCTGTTGGTAGTTCATTTTTTTGCACTTTTGAAAAATTGGTAACATTATTTCTTCCAGGTGCATAGGAGGTCTGCAAATGAAGTGGGAAGCACTAAAAAGAGGGGAAGCCTACTTAATACTGCGCAAATTACAGGTCTTGGCTTGTCTCCATGACTGA